>CAUYON010112992.1:0-50864 GCA_963573935.1 Arctocebus calabarensis
CCTGTGGTCCCAGCTACTTGGGAGGCGGAGGCAAGAGACTCGCTTGAGCCCAGGAATTGGAGGTTGCTGTGAGCTGTGATGCCACAGCACTCTACCCAGGGTGACAGCTTGAGGCTCTGTCTCAAAAAAAAAAAAAAAAAATTATGTTAAGTAATGCATGTAGTGGCGTGACTGGGACATAACAGGTCCCCCAAAGAGAATCTAGACCCAACTCCTCTGCCCTCCTGTTTTCAAGGGCCATGTGACTACATGGCAGCACAGGGAGCCCTCCCTCCTGACCCCTTGTTCCCAACAGGGAACCCACTGACCCACTGCCCTCCTAGATCCAAAATAGGACTGTGGTGGAAGACTTAGAAGGGAGATTCTCTTTTACTAATACTTCAGGATTGTCCTTCACACAAAGTGGTCACTGCTGGCCTGAAAAACAAGTCTGTCTGACACATCTTTTCCATTTAGCTGGTCTCACCTCCTATGCATAGACCGTCAGGGACCCCAAGACCCTAGTTCCTCCTCCCAAGCAATCTTTAATTTCTTTCAAATGTAAAAAACAACCCACAGCTTTACTTTGGTTTTATTACTGCCTCCCAGGGAAGGATCAAGTCAAACAGCAGGCCAGTGTTCCAAATTTGCCAAAGTTGGAGATGGCTGAGCTGGAAGTTAGGATTCCTGTCTTTTTTTTGATACATGCGACCATTTGGATAGATCTCAAGAGCCTTTGCAAAGGGCAAAAAGCCCATCTCAAAAGGTCACATACAGCACGATTTCATGTATATAATATCTTCAAAGGACAAAATGATAGAGATGGAAAGTAGATTAGTGGTTGCCAGAGGCTAGTGGTAAGGAGAGTGGGTGTGATGATAAAGGGCAGCCAAAGGCGGTCTTTTTCATGGTGGAACTGGAATGCTGCATGCTACTGTGTGCTCTCACCTGTCAGTGCCCAGGCTGGGCTGGTGGTTAAATATTTTGACTAAAACTCCTAGGTCTTATAAAATTTTTATTTTGTATTCTAGAAAGTGAAAAAAAAAAAACCAACAATAAACGCACAAGTCTGATAAAAGTTTTATACTTTCAGGAGTCTCGAAACTTGTATTTTTCCCCCTAAATGTAGGTTCTGTGATAAGTTTTTTGAATTTAACTGTTGGAAAGAAATCTGTGACTAGCTTCGTGACTTGTAACCAACTCTTCTTGCTGTTACCATATGGTGTTTCCTTTAATAAAAACATTTTGCAGAAATAATGATAAAAAATTACTTTAAGCTTTTATAAAAGTTAGATGTTTCTGGCAATAAAATCATTCCTTATAATTATGTAGATAGCTTTGTCCCTGGTAAACAGGAACAACCCTGCTCTCCTTGCTGCTGTACTTCTAAGAAATAATGATGCGCCCATCTGTCATTCATCCTTGGACACGCTCTAAATCTCTTATTCATTGACCTCACTTTAGATTGTAGTAGTGCACATTCAAGGATCCTGCTCTATTCATATATCTTTTAGGATCCCTTTTCCTCTCCCTATTTGCAATACAGCATCACATTCTATCTCTTCAGAGCTCTGACATACTCTGTCAGTTCTGATAAGATCAGCTACATTCAACAACAGAAAACTGACACATTAAGAAAATTCTGGAGACACAGACCAAAGCAACTAAGAATGGTGCCACAAGGGATCTGGGCTACTTCTTCTTCTCTTCCACCCTCCCTAACAAGCTGTCTTCATACGTGTTCCCTCATGGTCATAAGATGGCTGCTCCCTCTCTGGCTGTCACAACAGCACTACACAGGTCTATGTGGTAAAAGCCCAAAGTGGCATGCCAGGCAAAACAATCTCAGTAAACCTCACTCAGAAACTTCTACTTATTCTTGTCAGCCAGAACTGGGCTGCATGGCCATCTCTCAGCCAGGGATAAGAAAGTTATGGATGAGGGTTGGGTCAGTCAACCAATGCTATCTACTGCTACTCACATGCTTCCAGAAAGGGATGTGGGGACTTGCTTGCCTTTGCAGGAGTCCAAAGGATATTCTATTTCTTGTTCTCTCCACGGCCTTTTAGGACCCCTTTTGTGGTTCTGAGAGTATTTCTGGGAGTTTCTGGCTGTTCAGTTTTACTTTTGACAAAGTCACTATGTGATCTCCTTTCCTGCTAGCTCAGCTATGTTGCTAATGTGTAGAGCCTATGAAGTTTGATTTCATTTCCTAATACTAATTCATAGGGCAAAAGGAAAGTAGAATAAGTTTAAATCAATGTCTTCATTGAAAATGATCTGGCTTAGTGCAGAGGGCGCGAGGGGTCAGCCTCATGTGGTAATAGGAAGGGTAGAGAGAGAAGAGGGATGAGTGAGACAGGATGTAAATTAGTCCACATTATAGCAGCTGAGGCAAACATTCTAACATCAGTCTTAGATGATTCTCCTTTCTAGGTTAAAAATAAAGGAGTATTCTAAGCATTTATGATGTTTCAAGTTGCTAAAAGAGCTGAATTTGTGCTGGTCTATAGGTAAATCTGTAGCCATTTCTGTAACAAATAGCCAAGGATACATGTATTTTAAAAAAAGAAAAACTTTTAAGTTAAACTGGCAACACAAGTTTCTAAGCTTGAGTTTTTAAACTAATATGATCAATTGGGATTTTTACACTTTAATATAATCCACAATATACTCTAAGGTGACATGCCTTAGAATAAATATAGCCTGAGTCCTCCTCTAGAAGGCTTCTTGCTCTACTGGGTTGATCATTTTAGAGGCAAAAGTTATGAGAAGTGGAGGAGGAGGAGAATGATCAAGTTCCCCTGAGATGAGAATGCACTGGCTGTGATGGCCAGACTCTGGGTGTCCCAGGGTTGTATGATGTACTATTAATTTTAACCACAATGACCATTTATGTGCTGACACTTTCCATCTGTATTTCATTTAGTTCTCACAACAGCCCCAAGAGAAATGAGGCCTGGTGAGGCCAACTAGAGAGTAGGGTGGAGCCAGGAGCTGGGCCCAGAGTTGTCTTGCTCTAAAACCCTAACCCCTTAATCACTGAGTTTCCCATATTTCTTCAGTCTAGTCCACTGGCATGACCTGGTGAGCTACCCATGTCAAGTGCAGGAGGATCAGGGGAGAGAGACATGGAGATGGCAGTTCATGGGACCAGAGAATCTGGAATTAGAGTATAGTTCTGCTACTTACTAGCTCTGTGACCTTGAGTAAATTATTTAACTTAGCTCTGAGTTATTCATAAATAGATAGATTGGTAGATAGACAATAATTCAGCAATAAACAGCCAACGGTACACATAGTAAAAAAGCCCTTGAGGCAAAACTGAAAATATACGTTTATAGCTTCTGTTTTAAAGTTAATTACTTATAATGATGCTTTTGCATTTAAATATAATCTGCAAAATAACTAGGTGTCATGTCTTGCAATAAACATAGACTGAATCTTTTAGAAGGCTGCTTAGCTTACTGGGTTGGTCTTTTTAGAGGCAACAATTACGAGGGAGAATTATCTATTTGTACATAGGTTATGGCATACTATGCTATAATAGATACAGTTTCCTATCTACCTCTCTGTCCCTATCATCTCTCTTTCTCTCTTATTTGTAAAAAGACTCTTCAAGCTCTAATTACTTATCCTTATTTTGTGTCACTTTCCTCATGTATAAGATGTTCATAATATAATGCCTATATCAAAGATTAATGTATTTTGCCATATAGAATGTGCTCCTGTGTATAGTATGCATCTACATTGTTAGCCCAAACGTTCAGGAAAACTCCCTTTGAGAGAGACACATCTGGGGAGGCTAACACTCCCCTGGTAAATGTGCAGATTGCACTGCCCTCCCACAGTTGCCTGCTCTGCTCTTTCCCTCTCTCCTGAGAACCATTCCCTCTTGGCCATGTCAGGGGCCGCTCTCCTGATTGCAGTGCTGGACGGAAGCCATCTCAGCCTGCTCTCACCGATGTCAGATCCCTCCCTGATTAGACCCCTGTGCACTCAGTTGGCCCAGGTGGGGGCGTGCAGCAGCTTGGGAGGCCTGATGGGTTTCCCTGCTCCTGAGCCATACTACACACATATATTGCACATTCTTATTTTTCCCTCAAAAATTGGGTAAAAAAGTACACATTATACCTGTGTACACAGCAAAATATGGTATAAAGATTGAATAAGATAATTTATATAAGGCATTTATGATGCAAGCAGTCCTTGAGTAACAGACATGATATGTTCCCAAAAACATAGGTCAGATTTGTATGTAACTCAGATCCTTTATGAACTACATATATAGTAGTAATGATTACTACATATACAGCAGTAATAATAATAATGCTATAATGGTTCATATGTTGTAATAATAATAGAGCGTAATACTTTAATGATAATAATGATATCCCTGTATTGTAATAATAAGTTACAGAAACTATTGTGATCTTTCTTTTAAACAAAAAGAACATAAAAACAAACTCATACAAAAAGTTTAGGGAAGAGATAGGAGACATTTCAAAAAAGAAAATTAAATATTAACAGTCATCTCGTGTCACCTCCATATCTTGCTTACTGGTGGGGGCACTCTTGAGGCAACGAGGTAGGCTAACATTGATGGAAGATGATGATGGAGATGGTGCTGGAAAGGAGGAAGTGGGTGCTGGACAGTCAGGAGAGAAGGGAGTTTACCACTGAAGTTGGGTTCTCAAAAAGGGTTCCCAGGATTGCCTGTGTAGCCCGTTTCTCTTTTTCATCATGAGTGGCCTTGTAGCAGCTGATGCTCTCGCTAACTGCAGGGTAAAAATAAACCTTTGGAAATCTCTCAGCTTTTGCTTCTCATGTTTACCAAATCTTGCTTTGATGAGATGGAAGCCTTCAGCAAGTCTTTTCTTGTAAACTTTCTTGGCACTGGATCTTTTGATCCTTTGTGTTCTTGAACTTCTGTCAGCTGCTTCTCTACCTGTCTATGAGACTAGCTGCTAACATAAAGATGATGCCAATGGGGTGGCACCTGTGGCTCAAAGGAGTAGGGTGCTGGCCCCATATGGAGGTGGTGGGTTCAAATCCAGCCCCGGCCAAAAAAAAAAAAACCCAAAAGATGATGCCAATGAACTACTCTGTCAGGTGGGTTTATTTACATACACGGAAGAATCTAGTTCCCGAGTTATTAACTTAAGCAAATTATCCTTGTGGGGAGCTGTGGGAGCCCATTCATAAGTATAGAACTCCATAAGTCGGGTGGTCCATAACCTGGAGACTGGTGTTATGTTCTCTGCCATCATTATCATTTCCTTTCACAGTGCAATAAAGATCAAAGTCCAAGGCCTGCTTTCTTTCCCATGCACTCAGCATCCTGAAGAGGACCAGCTCTTTTTCCTGTGGAATGAGGAGGAATAGCTTCCTTCCTCAGGAGAATAGGACCGAGTAGTCTGACCCTGAGCATTAGCATGGGGGGCGGCGGGGAGAGTTCTCATAGGCCTCCAGGATGAGGCTCATTCTCCAGCCCAGCTTTCAAGAATTCTCATAAGAATGATGTGGGACTATATTTCTGTATAATTCTGTGACTGGAACTTGCTAAGGAGTGATAGCCATTGTCCACAGTAGGTTTTGGCAATCCCAAATTCCTTAGGTATGCATTCAGTCACACTCATGAATTCCAGAATTATTTTTCTTTTCTCTTCTTTTGAGATGGTGTCTCACTCTGTCACCCAGTCTAGGGTCCCACAGCAACTTCAAATTCCTGGGCTCAAGCAATCCTCCTGCCTGGGCCTCCTGAGTAGCTGGGACTACAGGCATATGCCACCATGCCCAGCTAATTTTTCTACTTTTAGTAGAGACAGGGTCTTGGTTTGCTCAGGCTGGTTTTGAACAATGAGCTCAAGTGATCCTCCCTCCTCAGCCGCTCAAAGTGCTAGGATTACAGGTGTAAGCCACCACACCTGGCCCCAGTATTATTTCTTACTATAGCACTAGTGATTATATAGCTGGAACTTGTGGACTTATTATACATAAGACATTCATATATCCATTCATTTCATTCTTACAACGATTCTATGATGAGAATATTCCAAGCCCTATAGCATACATGTAGAAAATAAAGCTCAGAGAGGTCAACTGACTTCACAAGGATACAAAGCAAGGAAGCAGGCTGGGACCAGAATCCAGGTCTCTCTGACTTCACAACCAATGCCCCCCCACTGCTAGAGGGACCTACCAGTGTGTAGCGGCTTTGGGCTCTGTGGTTTGTTTTCATAATATTGAGGGAAAATAGGATGAGGGAGTAAGGCATGAACTCCACGGTTCTGTCAAGCAAGCCCAGCTCTGGGCTACTAATTTTTACGTGTAAAATGTAAATGTAGTTAAAGACTGGAGAATCAGTGTGACTACTAAGGTCAGGGTGTGGCAGTAGAGAGGAGGGAAAACAAAATAGGTAAGCCCCAGCTGAGTCTATGAAATGTTTGTGGCATTTTGGTTAGGATGCAAAAAAAGTCACATCTCTTTAAAGTAAAAATGCCCTTTCTTGGGCCATGGCATTGCATAGATTCAAGAAAACACACTACGTGATCTCCTGCTGTACTTTTGAAATGATTCAGGACACACTCCACACGTCGCTGATAAAACTCTAATTTCCTCTGTTGAAAACTAAATCCCATTTTCACTTGTGGATATTTCATTCATCTTTGCTTTTTTGGTTTTTTAATTACATAGCAGAAAGTGCTACTGTGATTTCCTCCCCATGTCATGACGGCAGTATTCATCAAGAAGCTTTTAATTCTACACAGCAATTGCTTCTCTTCAAAAATCTGATTTCAATCTCCGTAGAGGCAGAAGGGTAGGATTTTTTGACCCTTAGGTTAATTATCTGCAAATAAGTTAAAATCACACAAAACCTCATCCTGGGAAAAGGGAATCCAAGCCCAGCCCTTCACTTCCCCTGCCATATTGTTAGGTAAGGAGCCCAGCACCCCATCCATAGGGGAGGAGGGTAGGTCTGAGTCACAGCTGTATTTTCAGAGCCTAGCACAGTATCTGGCCCACGGGGAGAATTTAATAACTGTAGAGGTGATCTGAATTGAAGGGAGAGTGAGTATTAGGACAGGCTTTGAACCATTCCTGAAAAGGTTCTATTTCTGGAGAAAAAAAGATAAGAGGGAAGCTATGGGGAGACTTAGTAGGGGCCATCAAGGATCTAGTGACTGGAGTTGGAGGGGCCTGGCCTATCAGGGCAGGGTCCTGGTCTCTTCCTCCTAGGCTCTCCCCTCCTGATGACCCCACTTCCCTCTCCTCCCAGCCAAGAATGTCTGCTCTCTGTTCAACTTCACTAATTCTCTCTTGAGGGGCTGATATTCATTTATTCATTTGTTGTAGTTTATTTAGGACACAGTCTGTGTGGTATTATGTTGGAGGTTGGGGGATGACGGGAAGAGGGAGGATTGTAATAATGGCTAACAGGCCCGACCGCAGGCATCTCTCCAGGCTCCCTGTCTAATCCTCTCCGCCTTTGTAGAAGCCTGGGCACCAGGGATGACCCCCAAACCACCCGACATGCACCTCTCTCATTATACTCGGGTCTTCTGCTACTAGAGCCATTGTTGACACCCTGTCACTTCCAAGGACTGTGCATTCACTTTTGTGTCCCCAGAATCTAGTATCACATGATAAGTGCCAAGCAACATTTTCTGGATTGCTTAAGTGACTTTCAATCCAATGAGGAAGGACACACATGTAAGAAGCAACATAGAACCATGTACAAAGAGCACTGAAGGGACAGCTTGGAAATTCTGCCCCAGTGACGAAGTCAGGAGGAGTACAGGAGAGGAGGAAGGAGGAGGGTGTGGGGGGCAAGGTGAGGCTGTACACAGAGGCCTTCCTAGCACAGGCTCCATGAAAGTCTGAGATAGCTAGTCACATGTGGCCTAGACAAGATGTGATGAGCTATGTCATGTTAGGACATTGAGAAAGGAAAGGGTCCCAGTCACAGCTGACAAATGCTGGGGCCCTGAGAGGGATTGAAGGACCCTATTTTTCAGATCTCTTATTTTTAATGAGAAAGGATTTCAGAGACCACAGATGGAGATTTAAACACTGGTCCCAAACCTAAATCTGCACAGGCTTGGGATAGAGTTTCACTGCATCGGGCCTTTGAGCTCCAAGTACACAAGCTCCCAGCTTCTGCCCTCCCATGACATGATACCACTCATGGAGGAATGTGCGAGACATCAAAGTATAACACAGAGTAGAGCTGGTCATTAAAAAACCACATTCCTGTGGGTGAAAAATGCCCAGCGTATGGGACCGGTGGCTTCTAATCCATGGGGCAGGAGCCCATGGTGAGTGCAGGAGAGGCACTGAGAGGATCTGGGCAGTGGTCAGAGTACCTCTGGGGGCCAGGATTCAGTCCAGTAGAAGGGCAAGTCTTGAGGGCTAAATGAAGAAAGGGGAAAGCTGGAAAGAAAGAATAGAAGCAAGGGAAAGAAGGCAGTATGGGGAAGAGAAGGAGGGGGAGAGAGGAAGGAACAACAGCAGGAAGGGAGTTCCCTGGGGTCTGTCCAGTAAACTGTCTCATTCTATCAGATTTCTTCATGCCTGTTCTAAAACCCCTAATTCCCAGGTTTTCTTAAATGACCATGGTTTTCTCACCTTGTCTGATCTCACTCCTCAGATGGGCTGAGTTTCCTGAGGGGCACTGGCCCATCTGGGTGGCATGATGGCACACACACACGTTCCAGACCTCACTGTGTTCTCCAGATAAACAAAAGTGTACTCGTTAAGGTCGATACTTTCCAAGTTCTTCCACTTAGTAGCTGTGACACCGGACAAGTTACTTAACCTTGCTGGGTTTCATTTACTGCGTTTTAAAAAGACCATATAGGGTTAACTGAGTTAATCCATGTAAAGGTCTTAGAACAGTATTCCATACATAATAAGCACATAATAAAACAATTGGCAATTACTATTGCAATGGTGAGGAGAGGAAGTATTACTACTCACAAAGAAACCTTTTAATAAGTGAATAAGTGAAGACTTAGCTCATGAACTCTAAAAGATTTGCCAACTCTTGTATAATTTACCCTTTGTGATGAATATTTTTGTCAGTTGGAATAGAAGCTCTTAGAAAGAATTCTAATTCCTTTCTCCTGGTCCTGGGCTAGAACATGATAACTGATGACAGTGAATTACTGCCCAATGACATATCTTTGGAAAATAACTTTTAGAAAGGAAATTCTAGTTGGAAAAAGATCTCCCAAAGATCTCTTTTGTAATCTAATAAATCCTTATTTTCTAAATAAAAAGATTAAGGACTGGGGTTAAGTGAGGAAATCTTCCTTACCACCAAAACGTTTCCCTTTTGTTCCTTCTGGTCTTGGGAGGGGAGTGGCAGTGGGGGAAGAAGAAATTAAACAGAAAAAACAAAAAAAAGGAAGCATATGTCTTCCTCCCAAGGTTTTTCCCTAACAATTTAATGTCTTGGACCATATCTTGTTTTCTCAGTAATTATCTCTTCTAGCTTCAATCTCTCTCCCTGATAAAAAGCTCACATTTCGATTATGTCTAGTTCTAAGTGTGTCCACTCTTGTCCAGTGGATGACTAGCTGAGTGGTTAGTTGGGTGGACAGATGGATGATGGGTCAATGTCTTGTAAATGAACAGGTGAATAAATGAACAAATAATGAACAGTCTAATAATAGAGCCACTCCTCCCATCATGCAGATTGGCATATCTTTGAAATGGGTGGGCTCCTGTAGATACGCAGTTGGGGTAAATTTGGCTCCCTAAGGGGTGTCTGATGATGTATTTGGTTGTCACAACTGGGAAGAGGAGGATTGCTCCTGAGAGTCCTGCAGTGCTTAGGATGGCCCCCATGATGAAGAGTGATCTGACTGAAAATATCCACAGTGTCTCAAAGGTCACCCTTGGGAAACAGGAAGGTGTTCTGAGGTAAGCGAGTCATTTCATACATGAAAACATGTGCCTCAAAAACAAAGCAGGGAAGCCTGTGCTTAAAAAAAACTGAAGGCACAGGCACATATTGTCCATCTCTCCAAGGGGAAAGAAAGAGAGGCCGAGAAGCACAGAAGCAGAACTTTGAGTACAGAGGAGGACAAAGCTTTGTGAAATAGCCTAAAAATTTCCCAAGAGAAAAAACACATGAGCGTAAACCTCACCTTTAGAAAATGTAATACATATGGCTGGATGCATGTTGCCTTCCTGGACAAGCTCCTGAGAAGCTGGGGCTACGTGTCTACCTCCACTGCCTTTGATCATCTCTTCCCATGACCTTGCTCGGTGTCCTCTGCCCACACGCTCCAGAAAGTCCACCCCACCCCGCCCAGCGGCAGGCTCTCAGCCTCCCCTCTGCTCTACCCATGGGAGGGGTGGGAGAGTCACTGGGCCCACATGGGCACCTCCAGGGACCAATGGGGGTCTGGGGGCACTTCATTCATGAGCCAAGGTATTCATTTCCCTTACCTGAGAGGAAGGTGAGTCCATGTACACTCAAAGCCAACTCCAATAGCAGCTGCCAGGGGCCAGCCTTTTCTGCAGCTAGAAGACAGATTCTGCCTGGGACTAAATTCCTGCTTTGCTTAAGTGCCCTGTTCAGTTAAGTTGCGAAAAATGGACATAATAACCCTCTGTAGTGTGAGTGAGCACCGCAGATGCCAAAAGTAATTGAAATGTCCCGCCAGCTCCACGGTAGGGGTGTACCAGCAGGCTATAGGACAGGTCACTGTCAAAAAAGCACACAGTCAGTGCTAGAAACAAGGGACATCTCCACCTGCCACCACCTCCGAAGTCAATGAAGGAAGAGTGGTGAGCCCACACAGGGTTTTGGGGTGCAGAGAAGCCTCGACACAGCAGGCTTGGCAATCCCTACAACACAAGGTCACAGAGGGAGGGCCAGGGCAGTGGCAGTGAGTGGAAAATTCCACCAAAACCCACAGCTCACACAGCAAGTACCGGCTATCTTCTGGGGAAACCCAACCACAGGAGGCTCAAGGCTGGGCCTGTTTCTAGTACTCTAAACCAGGCCTGCATCTCTCTCTGCCAGCAAGGTTCTCCTGAAGTAGAGGGAGCTGTGTACACCGAGCCTTTCTTTATGATTTAAACCAATTTGCTGCCAGTTATAGCTATCCACGGAGCACAATGTGTTTTTCCTGTCACTTGCTACAGGCAGAGAATCATGTGAGTATGTTCTCAGTTTTGCCAACAGTGAAAATCATTTTGAAGAAGGCATTCTTTCTAGATGAGTAGAATTATTCCCTATACTTCCACAACCTCTCCCCATCAGGGATAAATAGTCATTTTAGCTTCAGCAAACCTCACTTCAAAAACAAGCAAAGCAAAACAAAATCCAAAACCAATAAAACTGTAATGCTCTAGAATCCTTAATTCCCCTCCAAATGTCACGGGGTAAAATACCCGAGTCCCTTCTAAGCACATTTGCAAACCAAACCAGGCCATTCTCAGCTATTAGACTATTTTGAAATAAGCCCAAATTACTGGGTAGCATTTCAAGCTTGGCCCAATTTCTCCATTTGAGTTTCTCATGAAACTGTATCACTGTGACCGGAAACTCCAGCTACCATTCAAAACGAACAAAGGATGCAGACACTGTTGATGAAACATTAATGACCAATTTGCAAATGTTCTTGGACCCCCTTAGTTCATCTTAGGTTCATCAAGGCAGCATCCACCTATCTCTCTCTTTATTCTTTCAATTATTTAGCATCCATTAAGTGCCCATGGTGGTAAGCCAAGCTCCCAGCAACCTCTCACCCCATCACTTCCCCTCTGACAGCTTCATTCACCTGGTGGCCCTCCTAACTGCGCAGCAAATCGACCTTAGCCTCGAGACAGGAAGCTCATTTAGAAAGCACTCTCTGCTGGCCTCTCTTGCCCTACATTTCTAAGTGCTAAGGACACAGGCACTGAGCAGGAAGAGCTTAGGGAAGTTTTCTGGGCTGTCACAATGCACAATGTACTTAAAAAGGGGATCCTTGTGGTACCTCGACCTATGAACGCCTGAGACCCACTTTATCTAGACTTAATTAATTGGGGCATGTGTTAAATATGTACCGGCACTGCAGCGTTCCAAGTATTGCCTCGGTGGGAGGATAGGGCTGCAGTTAACAGTTGCAGGGAGGACTCGGTCCTGACCACGTGGAGACTGGTGAATGTGTTTTCTTCACAGTTACCACAAACTCACCAGCCTAGCATTTCTGGTCTTTACTTAAACAGAAAGTCCCTGACCTGGCCTTTTCTGAGTTGTGGCCACTTAGCACCACGCCTCTGAAAAGTGATAACAAATACAAATGACACTGCTGCCATGGAGAAAGTAGCAGATGCTATGAAACAGACACAGACACAATGTTCCGGGAGACCAGGGGAGAGAGAGAAAACTCTTGGTAGAAGCATGGGGTCCAACCTCACAGAGGAGACTGCATCTGAACGACTGAATAAAACCAATAATGATAATAATAACCCCCTAGAGGACTCCCACAGCAGCAGCGGCAGCCATTCCCACTTACTGAGCAGCTTCCTGGGTGCCAGCACCCAACATTTGCAGACTGATCGTTGATGTTTCATCAACAGCATCTGTAGGCAAGCTTTTCCTAATAGTAACAGCTCCATGGAGCAGGTATGACAGAGGTAGCACCTCCTTCTACAGATGGTGACAGTGAGGTCCAATGATGCCAAGTATCTTATCCGAGGTCACACCATTAGCAGTTGACAGTAGTAAAGCTGGAATTTGAATTGTGCTTGTTTGAACTGAGACCAGCAACATGATAGCCTAAGGACACTACGCTCCCCATGTCTAGTTACCTGGGAGGCTCACTCTGAGAGCTGGTGCAGGAGCCACTGGCGAGGAATGTCGGTTTGTGGAGAGGATGGCGCGCTCTGGGCCTAGAGGTGGTAGAAGGCTCTGCAGGCCAACGGTGACTCCCTCATAACTGACACCTCCCACCCCCACAGCCCTCTTGGCTGAAACGACAAGAGACTTCCTCAGCATACATTCCCTCCATCTTTTTACATCGTTATGAACTTTTGGTATCTATAGTTTTATGTTTTATTTCAGTTAGCACCACTGCCTGAATATTCCCCATGCTGCTGCGGAGTCTTCACGATTGTCATCGTGGGCTGGGCCACAGCTGCTAGCGAGTGAGGGAGCGAGGTGCTTACAATCCCTCCCCCAAGTCCACACGTGGGAAGCCCTGCCCTAAACATGACATACACCCTGATGAAGGGTTTCCGGAAGGTAATTAATGCCAAGCAAGGATTTAAAAAAGATTTTAAAAAGGAAATATAGTCACGTTTCTGTTTGTGTGAGAGAACCTAGTGCAGGTGCCCTGGTGGGGAAGGTGGCAGCACACCTGGTCTGCCTTGAGATGCTGTTATGCCCTGCTGTGACAGTCACCTACTCAATTCACTCTCTTCCTTCCGATTCAAGTTCTGAAAATGACAATGATGGCGATCATGGCAATAATAATAGCAGCTCTCACTTTGACAGCACTTTCCCACAGCCAGGCAGTTCCAAAGGTTTTACTTGTGTCAAGTAGTTCAATCCTTGCAAGTGCACACTGTTACTGTACCTGTTTCTCAGAGGTGGAAACTGAGACAGAGAGAGGCCAGGTTGCTCTTCCCTTAGTGGTGGGCAGGGCTGGAACCCGGGAAGCCAGGCTGTAGCAGCTGTGCCTTGGAACCATTGTAGTAACTGCCTCTAAACGCACATCTCACTTCCTTCCCTGTTCAAAGCTCCTCTCTTAGTAATTATCAAATCCATTTCCAACTCCTTAGCCTGCCAAGTAAGGCCCTGCATGACTTACCCCCTAACCCCCTTTCCAGTTTTCTCCTCACCAGGTCCCCTCCAACCTCCACACACCACAGTGCCTATATTTTAAATCATCATACCATCCCCAAATACAGGCTGTGACTCTGGTGAACAGCAAACCTCACTTTCTTTCCTTTTTTTTTGAGACAGAGTTTCACTATGTTGCCCTCGGTAGAGTGCTATAGCGTCACAGCTCACAGAAACCTCAAACTCTTGAGCTTAAGTGATTCTCTTGTCTCAGTCTCCCAAGTAGCTGGGACTACAGGCACCCACCACAATGTCCAGCTATTTTTTTGTTGCAGTTGTCATTGTTGTTTAGCAGGCTGGGGCCAGGTTCGAACCCACCAGCCTTGGTGCATGTGGCAGGCACCCTACCCACTGATCTATGGGTGCCACCCAAACCTCACTTTCATGTAGAACAAAATAATAGCTACAGAAACTACATTTGATAAATGTGTTTATTTGTTTAATGGCATCCCCCCTCCCCATCTCTGTTTCAGTCACCCAGAAAGAAAGATCTACATCTGTTTTGTCTGCTGCCTAGTACACTGCAGGGCACAAAGTAGAGTTCTGAAATGGGATGGACAGATCTGGTATTACTGAAGAAACTTGAGATTGGACTGAGCTGTGGAAGTCATAGGGAGGCAGACTTGGGCTCAGGATAGAGAAAACCTTTCTAAAAACAGGGAGCTGTTCTAGAAGGAGTTGAATAGAGCACGTGTCAGGAATGACATGAAGATGGGGCAACAGAGGACTCAAAGGCCTAGAGATCCTGCCACGGAGGACTGGCCGAGCCCTGGCTGGCCCCAGTAGAGCACCAGGTTCCTACTAAAGGATGAGCTGTCTCCTGTTACTGGAGGAGTCCCAGTGATTATATCCTCCTTGCTCCACTAAGTTTTAGCCTTTCTCTATCCCCAAAGACCTTCCTCCTTGGCTATGCACCAGCCTGACCACTCAAAGCGTGCCTTCTGGACATCAAATGGACACAGGCAATCCAGAGACTCAGGCCATGATAGCATCATTATGCTCATGATGTTTTCTGATGACCCAAAGTGACATGACAGAAGAGGCAGTGGAGCTCCCCTATCATTCCTGCACATAAACGCTTGTTTGCTCTTTCGACCTTGGCAGCTCCTTTTCATCATGGTACCCAGAATCACTCTGCTCCTCTTGAACCTGACAAGGAGGGCACCACCGGCTGCCATCTCAGGTCTCTGATGGCTGACAGCCCTGGGCCAAACCCTGCCTCGGGACAAGGGTCTAAGCTGTGGAAACTATCTAATCGGGCCGGTTCTAACCCCCATCAGAGAGAGCTGAAACCATGCAGTGTGGGGAAAGCACATTGAAATTTAAAACCCCCTCGTCTCCCCTAGAGCCCACTGGGGTGGCCTTTCCTTTCCTACTGAGCTCACTCTTCCTCCAGCTGGCCCCTGTGCTGTGGGAAGCCCAGTGTGGCCGCTGTTTTGTGGTGCTCCGTGGGGTGTTTCCGAGGTCCTAGGGGAATGTGTCTGTCACCAGCAGGGCCCCTCACAGCAGGGCCGCCTGCTGCTGCCACTTCTAAAATTCATTTCAAGCCACAGTTTGGCTCAAAGCCCTGAAGCCTCTTTTCAGGGAGAAAGCATGGAGCCTCCCAATTTCATTTTGTTTTCTTACTGCTTGTTCAAAGAACAATCATATAAAATAAAAATATCATCCTCAGGCAAAGAGAATTTAATTCAAACATTCTTAAGAACAGATTCAACAACCTTTTCCTCACAAGCAAAATAAAAAACAAAAATTCTGACTTTTCCCAGTTACACAAAGAAAGAATAAATGGATAGAAGTAGAGACTGTAAACAGGAAAGAGAATTTCCACTGGCTTTGCACTCTGCCGTAAAAAAGTGGTTCATGGGTATTATCCCATCAATGTTCTCAGCAATCCTAGAGAGGACCCTGCTATTCCTCCACTTCTCAGATGAAGACTCTGAGGCCTGGTGGGCTTGTATTGCATCCAAGGTCAGACAGTTGGTCCAGCAGCCTTTTCTCCTGACCCAGGAGACGACCCATAATATTTGTGCAGGCAAGGTCTGAACAAGCTAGGAAGTGTGTTTTGGTACATGAATAAACGAAATAGATATAAATGTTTCTTTTCTACCCTTATCTCTTTCCACGAGAGACCCAGGAGCACACACTTGGGTCAGTACCGTCCATGGCTCCCGACACCCTCGTTTCTGGCCTGTTCATGGCCTATTGCTTCCACTCATTCACTTGTCAGTAAGAGAATAACCAACCCCAGATGCCGCTCGCCACCTGTGCTGGAACCTGGGTGAGGACCTTCACCTGCCTGTGTTCTTCCCTCAGCCCGTCCTCCTGACTCTCCTCTCCGGGTAACCACTGGTCAGAAAGCTTACTTATTGCTCCTTGATTGCTTTTCATTTAGCCTTATCACAGCTATGAGATTTTTATAAGTTGTTTTTTTATTTTATAAAACAAGTATCAAGCTGTATGTAATCTGGGGCTTTCCTGTCACTTATATTTACAACTTTACAACCAGGGGTTAGAGTTCCAGCTCCTGCTGTGAACACCTAGAGCAGGAAGGAGTGGAGCAGGAGCCAATGTGCCACCCCGGGAGGGGTTTTGCACTTCCACTCACATCCCTCAACCGGCATCCTCAGTGAGCCTGGAATAAAATCCAGCTCCTACCCAGGTTCCTTGGGCCCGACTGGTGTGGCCTGTGACTGCCTGCTGACCTCACAGTGCCTGGTCACCGTGTCCTTCTTACTGTCCCTGAACATTGCCCAGGTATTCGTGTCTTGCAGCTTGAGCTGCCTGTCCCACTCATTTTTTTTTTTAATTGTTTGAGATTAATTGAGGGTACAAAGAATTAGGTTACACTGATTGCATTTGTTAGATAAAGTCCTTCTCATAATTGTGTCCCACCCCTAAGAGGTATGCCATACACTGTGACCCCCCATGCTCCTTCCTTCTCCCCTCTCCTCACTTTCTCACCCCCCTACCCCAAACCTTTTATTAGATCATCTACTGCCTTCATATTAGAATTCAGTACATTAGATACTTGCTTCTCCATTCTTGTGATGCTTTACTAAGAATATATTCCAACTTGATCCAGGTTAATGCAAAAAATGGACAGTTGCCATCTTTTTAATGGCTGAATAGTATTCCATGGTATACCTGTACCACAGCATGTTGATCCTTTCCTGGGTTGGTGGACATTTAGCCTTTTTCCACATTTTGGTGATTGCAAATTGAGCTGTGATAAACAGTCTAGTGCAAATACCCTCATGATAAAAGTACTTTTTTTTTTTTTTTGTTTTCTGGGTAGATGCCTAGTAATGGGATTGCAGGATCAAATGGGGGATCTAATTTGAGTTCTTTGAGGATTCTCCATACTTCCTTCTAAAAAGGTTGTATTAGTTTGCAGTCCCACCAGCAGCGTAAAAGTGTTCCTTTCTCTCCACATCCATGCCAGCATCTGTAGCTTTGAGACTGTGATGTAGGTCATTCTCACTAGGGTTAGGTGATATCTCAGGGTATTTTTGATTTGCATTTCTTTGATGATTAGGGATAATGAGCATTTTTCATATGTTTGTTAACCATTCATCTGTCTTCATGTCTCTTGTCCAGTAATATATGGGATTGTTGTGTCTTTTTTTGTTGATTTATTTGATCCTCTATAGATCCAATTCATATATGCTTTTATAAGCTTTTGTCCAATTCATATATGCAAGTATCTTTTCCCATTCTGAAGATTGTCTATTTGGTTGTTGTCTCTTTAGCTGTACAGAAGCTTTTCAGTTTAATTAAGTCTCATTTGTTTATTTTTGTTGTTGTTGCAATTGCCATGGAAGTCCTCTTCATAAGATCTTTCCCCAGGCTGATATCTTTGAGTGTTTCCCCACACTTTCTTTCAGGATTTTTATTGTTTCATGCCTCAGGTTTAAATCTTTTATTTATCCTGTATCAATTTTTGAAAGGGGTGAGAGGTGTGGATCCAGTTTCAGTCTTTTATATGTTGATATACAGTTCTCCCAACACCATTTATTGAATAGGGATTCTTTTCCCCAGTTTATGGTCTTGTTTGGTTTAAAAAAATCTCAGGTGGCTGTAAGATATTAGTTTCACCTCATGGTTTTCTATTTGATTCCAAATGTCAGTGCCTCTATTTTTGTGCCAATACCATGCTGTTTTGATCACTATGGCCTTGTAATATAGCCTAAAGTCTGGTAGGGTGATGCCTCTAGCTTTGTTTTTATTACTGAGAACTGCCTTGGCTATGTGAGGTTTTTTCTAGTTCCATATAAAATGAAGAATTAATTTTTCCAAATGATGTCAGGCCATGCTGGTTTATTTTGGTCAAAGCCTTTTTTGTTTATTTTCTCTCTCTCCCCACTCCTCCATAAGAGAAAGTCTTATCTATGTCAACTGTCTATCTAGTAGGGAGCTTTTCAAAGAGGGTTCTGCGACCTGTGGGAGTCCCCAAGACCCTTTCAGGGATTCATAAGGTCAAAGCATTTTCATAATATTAAGGCTTTATTTACCTTTCCACAGTGTTGACTATTACATTGCTGGTGCAAAAGCAGTGGTGGATAAAATTCCTAGTGCCTTAGACCAGATTGAGTAGTGGCACCAGAATATACTGGTAGTCATTGCATTTTTTACTATCTTACCCTTGTAGTGGAAAACAACAATTTAAATTTCACTCATTAGTGCTCCAATCCTATGTTGGACCTCATCTGACATAATTTTCCTCTCCCACTCTGATGTCAGAAGACATTTGCCGCATTTTTTTTTTTTTTTTTTTGGTGCCTCTCATTCCATAACAAGAGGTTAGTGACAAAGCTGAGTATAATCTCTGGTCCTCGAACACAGTTGGTTACTGGTTGTAGGAAGAAACAGTCTATTCACTTTAAAAACACAACAGTTGTTTTAGAATACACAAAGTTTATGGGAAGAGTAGACGGAGCTGATCAGTACTGTGGATTTTAGGGAATTTATGAGGGTCCTACAAACAGTGGGAAAAAATCCTCTAGGGGCTGATGGAAGTTGCAGATGTGAACAGCTACATCCTTTACTTATTAGATATGAAAGAGAGTAGAGAAAAAGTGCCGACACACCTTTCTTACAGAAGAAATCTCATCATTCAGCTTGTGAGTAATGTGAGGAGCAAGACATTCAAGAAAGAGGGGAAGCGCATCATCTTCTGGCATTGGGCAAAGGTATTTTATAATGCAAAATGAAAAAAAATCAGCAAAGAACTGCATGATTTGCAGCAGGACAAATGAGAAAGGTGGAAGGAGAGAAACCCTTTTCTACTGTGAGACATGCAAGAGGAAGCGTGGACTTCATCCTGGAGATTGTTTGCTTTAAGAAGTGTCACACTCAAAAAAATTATAAACAAAAATAAACAAAAACACTTTAATATCTTATGTAACCTCAAATAGATAATATAATCATCAGGTAAGTTCATATTTATGTTTTCCTATTTCAAAACTGTAGAATAGTTACAAGTAATCCACCAATCTCTTTCCCATTCAAAATAAATAAGAGCTGGGGAGTACACAGGTGGCAGAGAAATTAGATCGGAAAGGGTTAAAACTGGAAAAATATTTTTAAAAGTCTTTTAAAAAGCAGTAAAAATTGGCTTTAATAAATCTCAACCCTCAGGTACCTGTCTTTTTCATATTCTCCGTGACTGATTAGGAAATATACACAAAGCATTTTTGCTGAAGTACGGATTATCTCAAGAAAAAGCACACCTATGACTAAGTTGTGAGCCGAGCTATCAGTGTTTTTTGTGGAACACCTTTTTTGCATGAAAGAAGTCTTGGCAGAGCAATGATGGCAGAAATTTTCTCCATAATAAATGTAGAGCGCCTGCCACTTAAAGAACTGATAGGAGTTTTTGATAATGATAAAATTCATGTTTGAGTAAAACTCTGAATTTTGGAAAATGTGTATCTACCAAGGCTTCCCAAGAATTAAGACATTCCTGATAGGATTGGTGAGGATATCAATGAATGTGATTCTTTGACTTTGATAATAAAATGCATCAACATTTAAAAGAGTTACATAATCAAGTGAATGAATATTTCCAACTGAATGACACATGATGTCACAAAATTATGTTTGAGTAAAGAGCCACTCACATCTCAAGAAAAGACTAAGGAATTTTACTGTAACAAGTCAAAAATGTCCACTGATACTATTTCAGATTCCACTGAAATAACTTAAAAAAAACTTCTGCTTGTCCAGTGCTGGTAGAAGATCAAAAAATAGGCATAATTTTTCTCAAAAGGCTATTAAAATACTTCTCCATTTTCAACAAGATATCTGTGGTAAGGCTAGATTTTCCTCATATACTTCAACCAAAACAACTTGAGAGCAACAGACTGAACACAGAAGCTGATATAAGAAGCCAGCTGTCTCCTATTATGGAAAGAGATGAAAGAGATTTGCAAAAATGTAAATCAATGCCACTGTTTTCATGAAAGTTTTTATAGTTATTTTTCCTAAAATCATGTTATTTGTTAACATGCATTTTTTAATTAATATGTTTAAGTGAATTAAGTGAAATATTTTAAAATGTTATAGTTTTAAATTTTAATATGGTTACGATGAGGAGCTATAACCCCACATAAACATAAACTCTCTGGAGTCCTCAATAACAATTTGTAACAATATAAAGGGGATCCTGAGGCTATTTAAGTTTAATAGTCTTGAGACTGTTAAGAATGTAAAAGAGATCTAGAAAACTAGCAGTTTGAGAACTGCTGTTCTAGCGTCTGGCACATCCTAGGTACTCAATAAACATTGAATGAAGATACTAAAGACACATTGTCTTTACTATTTGTCTGCCTTCTGAAGCTTCTCTCTTTTTAAACATCTCCCATTAACATCTGGAAAACCTATTTGTTTAGTTCCTAATGAGCCAGGAAGCTTTGAGAATGGCTCAGAAGTGTCAGAGTAATGCTATTGGATGGAGACCCAATGACAAGAATTTGTAAGGCCCAGAACTCAGTTCTCTCTCAGAATCACTACTTTTTAAATTGTCTTTTCCTTTTTCCTAAGTGCCTATATCAAGATGAAAATTTTAAAACTAGTTCACAATGTGCTTAATGTAATTGCTTTTATTTTAATTACTGGTATTGCAGCAGTATGATCTTTTTCCTGTTTCCATTGCAAATGTACAGTGATCCACCATCACTACATGCTAAGTAGGAGCCTTGCTACTATTTAAACGTGAGTTTTTAATAGGAAAGCATGTGCCAAATTTTAAAAGTGACTCTCCAGTTGCCTTTAGGAAGGCAAGCAACATTGTGGTTATAACAATTTCTGTGGTATAACAGAGAATCCATAGTGGGTTGGTGTCACACTCCAAGAAAGGCACATTAGAAGCTGTGTCACGTCACAGTAAACAAATTGTGCTTTATATGATTATTTCTGAATGGCTGCAATATATAAAAAATCAACTATAAGTTTTTAGATGGGCTGGATGATGCTATAGAACCTGAACTTGGAATCACTTTGTCTTAAAAAGATGTACCCTCTCTGTTAGCATCACATGAATGACAAACTAGTGATAGTAACAGCTCTTGGCTGGCTATGTCCCCAGAACTTTCACATAAAGTTCATCTTTGTGTTGAAGCCTGAGGCAATGTTCAGAAGGGCACTGAGTATACCCTCATAACTGCTTTGCCTGGGTTTGAAAACAAAAAAGGTCTTCTTTCATGTTAGCTTCTTTCCATGTTAGCATCTAAGTGCTTTCTTTCAACTGCAGGCAGCTTTTTTCAGTAGATGAGTATAACTGAATCAGGAAGAAAGGGAGTTAAGCCAGAGAAAACCTGGACCGCTGACTATGATACAAGTTAACGGTTTGCTCTATACAGCTCCAAGCAGTTGGGCTCGAAGTGGGACTGGGAATATCCTTATGCTCTTCCATGGGTGAGACACTATTATTTCAGAAGAACCCAAGATTTAGTACTACCAGGAAAAAATTGCCCTATTCTTTCAAAACACTTAACCTGAATTTAATAAATAGTTTAACACAAATATTTTATTTTCAAATTCAAAATAATAAGCCACACAGTTTGGGGCTGAGAGTTAGATTTCATGGGTGGAGCAGGAACAGCCTCAATCTTCCATAAACTACTCTGTTAATCCAGGAGTCCTGGGGCTACAAGTTGAGAGGAAAAAAAGAGCACATATTTTCAATTTCTTTAAGATAAAAGAGGTTTTGGTTAAAAAGAAATAATAGAGCATGGATTCTCAATTGTCAGCCTCGAATTTATATTTTAAATGTCTCCCAGGTATATCTGTAAATTGAATGGCAGCATCAACTGAAAAGAGGGAAGTTGTTAAAAAGCTTTTAATAGCCAGGCACAGTGGCTCATGCTTGTAATTCCAGCACTTTGGGAGGCTCAGGCAGGAGGGTTGCTTGAGGCCAGGAGTTTGAGACCAGTCTGTACAATATAGTAAGATCCTGCCTTTACAAAAAATTAAAAAAAAAAACAAAACAGCCCAGCTTGGTGGTTGCACACCTGTAGGTCAAGTTACTCAGGAGGCTAACACAGGAAGATCACTTGATCCCAAGAGTTTGAGGTTGCAGCGAGCTATGATGAATGCCACTGTACTCCAGCCTGGGCAATAGAGCCAGATTCTGCCTCACAACAAAATAAAATAAAAAATATGTCAGCAAAAACATTGCCAACAATAGTATGGAAGTAAACCTTCAGACGTGCGTATACAGTAACAATTACCTGATGCTTATTTATTTCCCATCTACTTAGTGAGCTCCTACCATGGGCCTAGTTGGGGGGGTGGAGGGTGCAGAACTGAGATCCACTGGTAACAAGACAGACCTAGTGCCTGCCCTTGGAAAGTTTTTCTTAAGCACAGAAGAGTTGAGTAAATCACTACATAATATAAAAAAAAAAATGTCCATTTAGTGATACCTCTTCATTTTTATGCCTTTGTAATATGAAGGAAATAGGGCATGGTAGGAAGAGCACTGTTGTTTTCTTAGGGGGCATTTGACTAGAATGATTAGGAAAGCAAGCTCCCTCATGAATAATGGATCTAGATAATGTTCATCAATGGCCACAGAGTAAATCAGGTAAAAAGCTGATGGGAGAAGTTTATACTAAATTTGTTTAGCTAACAACAGCTGAACCTAGTGAGCTGACAACACATGAACTTAATGGCACAAAAAGACAGGCAAGTGCAAGTACAGCACCCCCCATGGAGTGGTCTTGCTGAAAGGAAACCAAATAAACCAAACATCAGTGATTCTCAATCTTTCTAATGCCGTGACCCTTCAATACAGTGCCTGTGGGTCACAGGAACTGAGAACTGCTGATCGAGATTCAACAACCCACCAGTTTACAGGCAATACAGAAGCCAGAAGAACATGTTAAACAACACCAGCGGGAGGCAGCTGCCACAATTCAGAACATGGGAAACAGCACAGGGCAAACAACCCAGTTTCTTCAACAATGACAGCAACAGAATTACCAAACAGGGAGCTGTGACACATATATCTGTCTGTGTGTTCCCAGCTCATAATTTCAATAGCCTTTGTTAATCTTTTTGTTATAATGCTGAGGCATTTTAGGTCTCGGAAGGAGGCTTCAGAAAACGTAATCTCTCTCTTTCATTTGCCCCTTTTGCCCCCAAGGCAAGACCCCAACCTTCCCCTAACTCTGTCTGATCTACCTTGTCTGAGAGCCAGTCTTTGGACCCCCATTTTAGAAGGCATCCTGGTCCAACACCGAGAAAAGGATGCTGCCCAAAGAGGCCAAGAAGACTCTGAACAGACCGGCCTTGCTGGGTTTCCCCAGTCTATCGGTATTACAGCACCCTCGTTTTGTCCAGTCACATTTGACACAGTGGTCCACGTTTCAACATGCCTATCCAATGAAGTCTCCACGAAACCCTTAGGAGGCCGGCGCAGAGGGCTGCTGGACAGCTGAACACGTGGAGGCTCGTGAGGGCAGCACAGCCAGAGAGGGCGTGGAAGCTGCAACTTGCTATGTGCGTCTCGCCATCTGTATCTTTTGTCATGTCCTTTATAATAAACTGGGAAATGTAAGTAAGTGTTTCCTTGAGTTCTGTAAGCCACTCTAGCAAATTAACTGAAACCAAGGAGGGGGTTGTGAGATCGCTGATGTATAGCTGGTCAGGTAGAAGCACAGGTAAAACAACCTGGGGCTTGTGATTGCATCTTAAGTAGGGACCCGTCTTGTGAGGCTGAGGCCTGCCCCTGTGAGATCTGATGCTATCTTGTGTCAGAAATGAATTGAAGGACACCGGCTGGTGTCTGTGGCAGAACTGACTGTTGGCTTGGTGTGTGGGGAACTCCTCCCCCCGAACCCCCACACATATTTGGTCACACAAGACTTTTATTTATTGTGGTGTGAGAGCAGAGAAAAAAAACGGTTTGAGGGTTTGGAGATTTTTCCAGCTCTGGGGTAGGAAGAAGTTGAATCTTACAGGTTAAAAGGGACACAAGAGGCATTAAACAAAGGCAAGTATAGGCCTTGTTTGGGTCTGGATTCAACTATTTTTTTTTAAAATATGAAACAAACAGGAAATATAAGACATTTCAAATACTGAATATTTGATAATTAAAGAATTTTTAATGTGGTGAGAGTAATAATTATAGTTATCTTTTCTAACAGTGGTCTTGTGTTCCGGGCATATACATGAGTATGGATGAAATGACAGCTGGGATTAGTTTCAAAAGAATAGGTAGGGAAATAAGCACATGAAAAAAATGCTCAATATTGTTGGCCATCAATATGTACATAAAAATCAGAATGAGATAATACTTTACACCCATGAGGATGGCTAAAATTAAAAAAAAAAGAGCATAGAAGTGTTGGTAAGGACATGGAGAAATTTTAACCCTCACACACTCTTGGTGCCAATAAACAATGGTGTAGCCATTTTAGAAAAAAAGTCTGGTAGTTCCTCAAATAGGTAAATAGAGAGTTACCATGTGATAACTCAGCAATTCCATCCTTAGATATTTATTTCCAAGAAGAACTAAAAACATGCAATTACAGAAAAACTTACAAATGTTCATGGCAGCATTATTCTTAATAGCTAAAATGGAGAAGCAACATAAATGTCTACTAAGTAATGAATGGATAAATACTGTATGTATATTCATGCAAAAAAGAAATGCATTATTGATACATGCTATTAATATAATATAAATGAACCATGAGAGCCTTATGCTAAGTAACAGAAGCTGGTCATAGAAGACCATGTATTATTTGATTCCTCATACACATATATGACATTTCCAGAATAGGCAAATCTATAGAAACAGAAAGCAGGTTACTGGGAAAGAGATTACTGGAAATGGGGTGATGGCTAAGGGTTCTTGGGGCTCTTTTTGGGGTAATGCAAATGTCTAAAGTTGATTGCGGTGATGAATACACAACTGTGAGCATACTCAATGCCACTGAATTGTACACATTAAAAAAAGGATGCTGGGAAAGGTGTGGGTAAGGAGTCAGACAGGTTGGCCAGGTGTTGAAAAGGTTTTAAATGTGCAGAGTCTATCATCAAATCCTCTGAGTCAAATCCTGCCTCTGACAATTACTAGCTGTGTGACCAGGATATTTAACTATTATGAACCTCAGTTTCCTCAAATGTAAAATAGTAGTGATAATATAGGTCTGTACAGACTGCATGAGGTTGACACATTAACGTGCTTAGAACAGCATCTGGCACGTATAAAATGTTCAGTGAAAGCAAAGTGTTATTACTCTTCTCAGCTTGTCCTGGGGTCAACTCCTTGGGGGTACTCATTTCTCCAGTATCTCCCTCAGAAACCACAGTAATTAGGGACACCTAGTAGAAGTTCTCAAAAGTCTTCTTGACTTTGTCAGCTCTGTTCTTTATAATCCTTATGATGGTCCTTACCAAGGCATTATCTTCAAAAGGCCTGTCTTTTCTACCTCAGTAAGTTTATTTTCATTCTGGTTTCAGGCTACAAAGGAAGATTTAGGAGCAGCAGCTGGACATCTAAGAAGGACACCAACTGTAGCCACATTAATGGGCTCTGAGCCAGAGGTCTGACAACCCAGCCCATGGCTGCACATGTGGGATGGCAAAGGATGAATTCCTCAGATGGTCCTCCCAGACCCCTTCCCTCTGGTGGTGCTTCTGCAAGCCAGGGGGCTCAACCTGGAAGTGGCTGTATGTTGTTGTCCACATTAAAAGACATGCTCACTTTTTATGGATTCTTAAGCTCTGCCTTGGCCCTCACTCTTGGACCCCAACAATGGCTCCTAAATTAGCAAAGTGCTTTGGCTCCTTTTCAATAACAAAGGCTCCTCATGAACCTCATCAGTGGAACTATGATAAATATTTTATAAATGGCAGTCTGAAAACACAGCTCAGACACACGCGTGCACACAGGGTGGGGTTTACATGCTCACATATGCTCTCAGTGGAGAGCTGCAGCATTTTCTCCCATTCGCAATTGCTCCAAAACAGATTTTTTAATTTTTATTTTGTTGTACTGTATGTATCAACTGCACAAGGCTATCAGCCAAAGCAGAGATCTAAACATACGGACTACATTTCACGGCTTTGGAAAACATGCTAGAGCAAGGCAGAGGTATGCTCTTCTGCTGTGTTCTCCAGGGCTGCCATTCAGCTGGGCAGGGGTCATGACACACATCGGCCAAATCACCCTGGCCTAAGGCCAGAGGCCTCCACCCCAGGCTGTGCAAACATGCAAAGCTGTGAAAGCTGAGTCTTGGAGCAGTGCTCCTCAGCAGCACTCTTTCTACCTTGCAAAAGACTCTTTCACATGTAAGACCTCCCCATGGGCACACCAGGAGTGGCCAGACAATCAGCAGTGTGGAATCTCTGCCAGTGTGTGCATTTGATATGCTCTCAGGAAGAGAGATAGTCATTTACTGTGAAAAATAAATGTGTTGCTAATTAAATTTATTTCTCTAAGTGTCCACGTCTCCAGATCTCCATTCTATTTGTCAGGTGAGCAAGCATCACCTACAAAAGAATATACTAAAAACAAATTTCATTTCACTCTTCTAATCACCAGAATTTGCACAGTTTTAGCATTTGCCAAAATAAGCTGTGCTTTTCCAATACACTTGCATAATTCCTTTGTAGTCCTCTGGTTTGGAAATTGAAATAGAACCACGTACGGCATTGCTTGCTCAGATACAACATTGACATTGACATTTTTGTAACTCTGGATATACAGTGTATTGTCAACTGCACTGTATATAATATGCCTTATTCATTCCCAGGTGAAGTAAAAGAGAATACAAATTGAAAAAAAAAAATCACAACTCAGCAGCTCCACCATGATGCCAAATTGCTACACCATTAAAGGTTTGTGATCACTCATTGGCAGCAAAGGTCAGGATAAGCTGGGAATACTTTATAAATTATAACTTGCCTCTTTCTTTCGAGAAAGTTTCTCAGATGGAAGTATCACAATGGTGACAGTGAAAGTTACACAGAGACACTTTGTACGTGCTCTGCTTTAGGTACAGACAAGTGAGTCTACTGCGTATACTTTGGGACTAAGCACTATCACTAACAGATTCCTTGGTGCGTGGAGTGGTGCGTCTTTCTGCAGAGCAGCGATTTGGCAGAGGAGTGCAGGAGCTCTCCCCCTGCCATCCCAATCGGGATTACAAAGTGAAGAGAGCAAGGACTGGGACAGTGGGCAGGGAGCTGGGGGAGAGGCAAGGTCTGCAGGAGAAAGACTATGGCCACAACTGGCAGCTGTGCCTTAGTTTCAACCTTGGCTCTGCCACTCTAGCAGTGTGAGAGGGGAGGACATTCACTCCTGTGAGCCCGTGTCTCACATGAGAGGTGGAAACGGTATTTCAGAGTTGTTGAAAACATAGAAAGTGGACAGCAGGTGGTCAGGAGGGGAACTTAGGTTGTAATGAGGGTGCAGAAGCTGTGGAGGCTTGTGCTAGGTACCCAGCCTCCACACTAGGGACACTGCCACCTACCACTCCTCTCATAGGAGACTGAGAGGCCTGGGAGCCAGAAGGGTCCCTGAGAGACTGTTTGTATCAAGAAATCACTCAAGCTTAAGGCATTTGTCAGCCTGATTTGTTCTGCAATTAATTCAGGTTTCTAAATATAAATTTAGAATATTGTATGAACACGATAGGAGCTACAAACACCACTTGTGATGTCAGAAATGGGAAGGAGAAAGATGGAAGGAAAAGAGATAGCTACTTCAACCGTTTTGGACTTTTTTCTTTTTTTGTGTGTCTTATTAATATTTAAAATAATCTGTTAAGGTGATTACTTTTAAAAAATGTTTTGAATATTTGTTACCTTCATTTTAAATGTTACGTAACTGTAAGTTTATATAATTATGTTGTAATCTACTTTTTCTCTTAGAACAGTTTTAGATTTACAGAAAAGTTGGAAATATAGTACGGAGTCCCCATTTTTATTAATAGCTAAAGCCCCTGCTTTGCTCCGATTCCCATTGTCTTCCCTACTGTCCTTTTCTGTTTGAGGGTTGCACCCAGGGTACTACACTGCATTTAGTCATGCCTCCACGGCTCTCTCAGCTGTCACGGTTCCTCAGACTGGCAATGCTTTGAGGAGTCTTGAGTATTTTGCATAATGCCCTTCAACTGGGACTTGTCTGATTTTTTTCTCCCCTCAGGATCCAACTAGGATTATGGGGTTTAGGAGGAAAGTGACATTGCATCCAGAGTGCATAAGTACCAACAGGACATCTCTGCTGATGTTGACTTTGGTACCTGGCAGAGAGAGTGTTTGTCAGGTTTCTCCACAGTGAAGTTATTCTACGTGACCCTTGTATTTACCCCTCTTTCCATCCTGTGCTTTGTGAAAGGAAGTTATTAAGCACAGCCCACACTAAAGGGCTGGGGAGTTATGTCCTAGCTCCTTGAGGGCAGAGTAGAAATTATTTGGAACTCCTGGGCATGGGAAGTTTCTATTCTCCATTTATTCCTTCGTCAGTCATTTATTTGTATCTGTAAGGACTCGTGGATTTTTCTTTTGTACTCTCCTTTATACTCCAACACTAACTATACTATTTATTTTGTTTGTCAGCTGTCCCAGCTCTGGCCATGGAACTCTTGGCTCCTGTTCCCCTTTGACACTTTCCACCCTCCACCACACTGTGGCTTTTTTTAGCACTATCTTTTCTGACAAGAAATTGATATAATATCATTATAAGATATTGGTATTAGAATCCATCATTTATCCACAAAGATTTCTAGATATGCTTTTAAAAACTTGATAGCAGCCTTTAGTCGAGGGCTTCTTCCCCCGACCATTGAGATATTACCCTCTGAGTACTGTGCCCAGGGTTTTCCTCCTGTGGCTGGTGGGAACTCAGTCTATCCCCTGCTCAGAGACTGCTCAGCCTGTTCATTTCTGGTGGTTCTTTCCTCTGCTGCTGTGCTGGCAGACGGGCTCCCACAGATGTGCTGAGCATGCCCAGCTGAAGACTGGGGATCCTCTCCAGCTCTCCAGAGCTCCCTCTGGCAGTCTTTGCCTCTCTGGTTCTCTGCCTTGTGAGTTCCCGTTGGTTTGGCTTCCCAGATTCCTAGCTCTATCTCCTGGATTTTGCTGGGTCCCCTTCCCTGTCCTTGTGAAAGAGACTACCCTGCACAGTGAGCTGGGCCAACTGCAGGGCTGGCCTCCGCTGTCCTTTCCAGAGGCCACACTGCTTTATGTCCAATGCCTGAAAACCACTGTTTCTTATACTATACTCCTCCTAGTTTTTCAGATGTTTAAAATGGGAAAGTGAATCCAGTCCCTGTCATTCTGTCTTAGCCTGAAATTTTAATTGACTCCCAAATTCACCGTATGCAGGCTTCCATTTAGCAAGGTGATGGGCTTTTCCTGGGGCATTAAACAGTCCTGTCATCATTAGTGATTGAATCCCTTAACCAAGTGAGGGACGGGGCTTTAATTGCGCAGCACTGGACAGCAGTTACCCTGTCTTCATCACATCTGAGCTTGCTGGTGCAAAACCTAAACAGGGAGGGCTGCCTCACCAGCACGCTGCTCTTCTCAGGGATGGGGGCCCGGGCTGAGCAGCAGCATCCAACCGTTTTAAACACAAGCAGCCTACAGGAGTGATGTGTGCATGTTAGCAAAGTAGCCCTTAGAGCTTACAGGAGAAAGCTTGGTTTCCCAGGATGTTCCCTTCATCCTGGGTGACCTGGAAGTGCTGGTTCCTATGAAAACTCAGCACCAGCTTGTAAACCCACTTGGCTGACAAAGGTGGTATTTGAAAAAATCATGGCTGGAAATGCCCCCTAGGTCTTCCCTATACGTAGGCTGCTGCAGAATGGGTCACACATGCACACATACACACCCTCTACTGGAGCAAAAATGGGATGAGTGACATCTCCTAGCCAGTTAGTGCTACCATGTTTTCTGTCCCCTTTGCTCGACTGTGGGGACACTCGCTCCCTGCCCTGCTCAGGCCCCACCTGCTAGCCCTTCATATGTCCTGAATGTGGGATCCACTCTGGGCATCTCTGGCCACAGCCCTATCTTCTATCCCATTTCACACCTTCCACCCCCCCAACCTCTGGCCCACCCAGAGCAAGAGAGCTGTAGGAGAAACGAAAATGTTTCTCCTCATAATTCATGAAGCAACTACAAATGACCATGGAATTCCTTGCTTCAGACATAAGAGTTTCTTCAAGACTTATTTCCTGTCATGCACGGCAAGGGAGGAAGAGACCCCACATTCAGGACACATGGAGGGCTGACAGGGGGGTGGCCCGTTGCACCAAGGCAGATGAGGGCTAGCACCCTGGTTCTAGAGTTAATTGGTATATGGGCCTTAAATAGGGGGAGGGGGACATAGAAAAATCTGAGGGGGGGGGCTGTCATGAGCTCAGGGTCAACAGGAAGCCTCCTTCACACACAGGTCTCTACTGGACTGGACTGAGGTACTTCCAATGACTCAGTTTCTTTTCACACCATTCCCTGGGCCATACTTGTGGATTCCCACACCCTAGTTCAGGACGAGCTGAACTTTACTGGCCACTCAACCTATTGATTACTAGCCACAAGTTGGCCAGTGATAGATCCCTTTAGATCTCATATCCTGACAAAGAGTGAAATTAGTGCTTCTCCCCTAAAAAATCACATTCAAGTTTAGATTTAGGCTAAAGCCATAAGCAAATCCTATCTATCTCCTGGGCAAATCTGAGGGATGGAAATTTCTAATAAAATTAAGCTGCTATTTTCTACAATGACTCTTTATTATCTCCAGGAAAATGTTGGTACCAAGCTCTTTTATCTGGGCCTTGCACCATCATGCCAGACTGTTCACTGCTCTACAAACACAACACACCTTCCAGGCCTTGGCATGTCCATTCTTCCCCCAACCTCCTCCCCACCTGCTCCACCTGGGAAATTCTTAGTCATGCTCCAAGGTTAAAGTCCAGGGCTGCCTTCCCCGTGAAGCACTCCCTAAAATCCCATAGTATTTGTCATGGAGATAGAGAATTAGCAGTCAATGCCTTTTTTCCCCTGGGCTCCCACAGCTATAATTTACTGCTGTTAAACTCTTGTGTTTTGTTTGGAACTGGGGTGCCTGAGGGCAGGGACTGTGTTCCACCACCTCTGGGCCCTGAGGCTAACAAAGGAGGAGCAGGGGCTTCCGGAGAGGTGGGGGTTGTGGACACAGGGAAAGAAGGGCACAAGCGCAGCACTTGAGGATCTTAAGAGATCAGCACGTGCTCTCTGACTGCCCTTCTCTTCCTCGGGAGGCAGGAAAGCATGAGGTGAGGTCTATGCACAAGGATGCTAGTGGTTTTTTTTGCATTTTTTTTTTTGGCCAGGGCTGGGTTTGAACCCACCAACTTGGCATATGGGACTGGCGCCCTACTCCTTTGAGCCACAGGCGCCGCCAGTTGCTAGTGTTTGACATGGGAGGAAGTTGTTGACCCCCGAGAGTCCTGGACTAGACCCACAAAGACCTGGGCTCTGGTCTTGGCTTTCCTCTCAAGCATTCTGGGTAACTCTGAGCAAGTCGGTGGGCCTGGGCTATAAGGAACAATCTGTTGACTACATCGTCTCCAATCCAGCTGTAAGGTGTTCCAAAGTGGTGAAGCCTAAACTACCCTTAAGGTTTTCTGACACCTAATGGCTTGTTTGAGGTCCTGGTGCACATCATTCTCAGGTGCAGAAATTGCTTTCCAAATCCATGTAATATTAGAATAATGGCTGTTTCCCCATCTGGTAATGAGAAGCTGTTTTTATGAGTGAAACCCACATACCAGCAGGCTCAGGGTAGGCCCACGCTGCTAACTCCAGATAGAGATTAATGGGACACCGCACAGACACATTAATTTCTTTCAGCAAATATGGCAACAAGGGGATGATATCCAACAGATCTCAAAGAAAAGAAAGGAGGAAAAGCACATATAAAAGAACAGAAATGAGTAAGAACAAGCAAGCACTTACAGGTTCTGGGCTGATCGTGCCTCTGTTAAAATAAAAACAAAACATTTTGGTTCATCAAGGCACTTGGGAGAAAGCTAAGCTGTAACTGCTTTGGCTTTATTAAAATGTCACTGACTGTGACATGGAAAACAATAGGAGCTTTATAAATGGATGGAAAGACCACCATTTCTCATACTGCTTCAAAGTCTTAAGAAGCCTTGTCTAGATGCTGTTCTGCTTGTTTCATCCAGTGGCATTTGGCAAATTTCAAGGCTGGAGACACAGTAATAGAATTAATATAGGAGGAGCTGCTGAACGCATTCCTCAGTCATGAGCAATGAGGAACATGGAAAGTTAAAACACGGCCAGGGATTAGCAACTGCCTTGCTCTGGTTAGTAGAAAATGGCCTCGTTCAAAAGCAAGCTAATGGTCTTCCTTGTTGAAAACCCAACAGTTATCATAGTCTTCGATTTAAAAGAACCTCCTGGGGAGACTGTCAGGACTCCAGGCAGGGTAATTGGCACAGGCCCAGGGAGCCTCTACGCCATGGGAAGTCAACATGCCCACTATGGTGTGGGGAGGGGGCCTGAAGTAACAGGGACATCATGGGCCAAGTTTAATTCAAGAACTGTTAACCAGTGGCCTACCACGTGGGAGGGACGCAATGGCAAGTAAGACAAAAGATCCTGTCCCCAGAAAGGTGCCATCTAATGAAGGGAGGAAAACAAGTATGTCATTGCTAAACACAGAAGACTAAGACAATGCCCATCAGCAAGAAGACAATGCAAAGTGTGACAGAGGCTGAGGGGGCAGTGAGCAAAGGATAAGAGGAGAAACGGGCAGACTTGTGTGGACGGCAGCATCAAGATGGGCACTGGGAGACAGGCAGAGATGGGGAGACACAGGAGGACGAGTGAGCTCGGAGATGAGTGCATGGGAGCGCTTAAGGAATGGGAATGTTGAATTTACAATCACTAAGATGTGGAAACAGCCCAACAAACCCAGGAATGGATTAACAAGCTGTGCTATATGTATACCACGGGATACTATTCAGTCATTAAAAAGATGGAGATGTTACATCTTTTATATTAACATGGATGGAAGTAGAACACATTCTTCTTAGTAAAGCATCACAAGAATGGAGAAGCAAGAATCCTATGTACTCAATTCTATTATGAAGCCAGTAGATGATCTAATAGACACCCACATAAGTGAAAAACTCAAATCAATTCAAGGTAGGGGGAGGGGAGGAAGAAGGGGATTGGAGGGTTATGGTGTATGGCACACCTCTTAGGGCAGGACATGACTTTAAGAGAGATTTTACCTAACAAATGCAAACAGTGTAACCTAATTCTTTGTACCCTTAATGAACCTGGAAAAAAAAAAAAACAACCAAAAAAGACATGGGAATGTTCCAGATAGCTCCAGCAGAGGCTATGCAAGTAGGAAAACAGAATGAAACAACACTGAGACTATGGTGGGTCCCAAAGGACCTTGAGTGAATGACAAAGCTGAGTTCAGGATGAAACCAGGTAGGGAGACAGGCAAAGGGACACTGTTTGAAGATTTAGGAAGTAGTAGCTCAGTGAGGACTTGCTCTAGGCCATGGATTTGCCCAGGACTTGCCCTGTCCATCTAGGCAGAAGGGGGAAAAGCTGAAAGGGAGCAAGGAAGGAGGGAGTGGGAAGGTGACGCTGAGGCCCACACCAGGTGATTTGGAGAAGACTGAAGTGTTTAAAGATGAGTCAGAAGGACACCATGTTTAATCCCTGGTGTGGGCAATCATCGAGCCAGCAGATCTGCAGGCAGCTGTGGCTGTGGGCCTGAGAGTCAGGGGAGACCGGGTTTCATAAACAAGCCAACAGCTGTCATCATGGGTAAGGATGAAGGAGGGAGGGGAGACCAGTGTAAGCTGCTCATGGAAATCAGCAACTGGATTGGCAGTGCCACCAGCAGAATGCTGAGGGAATGTCGCCATGTCCACCAACAGGGACGGGAACAGTGACAGCAGGTCCCCCAAGGTACAAGTCCATGGCCTGGTCCCATGTGATATGTTTTGACATATGAACAGTGGGGTTCTTAAAAAAAAAAAAATGGAAGCAAATCAAAAAGGAGAACAGATGGGGGAAAGATGTTTCTCTGTTTTTCAAGTCAGAGGCCCTTGGCACTTCAGTCACAATAAGAGGAAAGTACCTTACACTCCAGCTGACGTTCATAACTTCTTAGGCTAGACGAGGGTTTCCTGGCATCCGAGGTCCACTTCAATGGGCATTTGTCACTTCGATATTATTTGACTAATTCATGGACTGATAGTATTTGGTGATTTTTAAAAGGGTGAAGAAACACTGGACAACAAAAATGAAACCATTTATGACTCTTGGTCGGTATCGGCAAGAACATTTCAGCAAGGTCCCTGTATCATGCAGGCACAGTGAGTGGGCTCCAGGGCTCCACTTTTGGGTTTCTGCCAGGGGTCAAGACACAGCCACAGACCGGGGGTCTACTGGCTTGGTCAGTGTCATGGGGAAATACTAGCTCATCTCTCCTTTCAACCCTTAAGGAGGCTGATGATATACTCTCGTTTATACAAAGTTCGAGAACCAGCAGAACTAATTGATGGTGACAGATGCAGAAAGCCTTGAGGGTGAGGTGAGGAGGGGGGCTAGCTGGAAACGGTAGAAGAGAACTTTCTGGAGTGACAGAAGTGTTCTCTATCTTGTTTTGGATGGTGCCTGCGTGGGTATATACAATTGTTGAAGCTAATATAACTGAATAATTAGGCCTGGCACACTTTAGAGGATATAAATTATATCTCCATACAAATTAACAGAAGTGAAACCAAAAAGATTCTGTGCAAGCACTCTTCCCTTCAACAGCCAAGGGCTCAGTGCAGGAGGGAGGTGTAGCAACCGGTCTCTGTCTGCCCAGGGCAGTGGTCGGACATGTCCCACTGTCGCGCCTCCTTCAGCACCAGATGGGATCAGGAAGCATAACAGTGTGTAGCCTGGCCCTAGGGCACAGCCTCTTTCTTCTTAGAAAAGCCCCTTCCTTGTAGCCATGGAGGGTGCTATCAGTAATGATGCTGGTGTTCTAATCTACAGCACTGGGGGTGGGGGGGAGAGATAATCATAGCCTTAACAGTGGAAGTCACTTTATGGCTTGGGTTTAGGGGATAAATACAACAGGTGTCTATCAAGTACCTGTTCAGACAGCTCCCTGCGTGTGTGAAGAGGTGCGCTCTGTGACTTCAGCGGAACCTAGAGCAGGATGTCTCCAAGGCACTTGCTGCCATTGCTCCACAGTGTGTGCAATACACACCTGGTGGGCCCTGAGCTGTCACTCAGCAAAGCTTGGCCAGGACCATAATGTTAAGTTGGAACATATGAGTTTTCTAATATTTAACCATTTTGGACTTTAAAAAGTGGCAATTTTATATTTCAATCTTATTTTCTATTTACTTTATGGTTTATTTGGGCAGAACATAACTCGAAACAATTTTTACAACTATGAGTGATACTGCTACAATTTCAGTCATTTCTCCACATATAATGACAAAATTGATCCCTTCTGTAACAAGGCACTATTATTCTAATTCTGAAAAACCTGATGGGTTTACAGAGAAGATATCACTGTGCTTTATGTTAATGATGATAACTATAATAATAAACAACATATAAATGTGTGCAGAGACTTTTCACATATACAAACTCATTTGCCATATTTTACCATGTATAACACACTTTTTTTGGCCCAAATTTTGGAGGGAAAAATAAGGATGCACCTTATACATGGGTAGCACTATTTATTACTGGTACATAAAATTTCTTGTATCTTGTATCTGTTCTTGTGTTTTGTAATTACTTGTTACACAAAATGTCTTACACCATAATCTATTAAAAATAAATGCTAAAATTCCTTTACAATATAAAAAAAGATTACCTGAAAATAAACAAATAAAAGTTTGAATTAAAAAATTGAAGTGCAAGATTTTTTTTCCTGAAAGTTTGGGGCCAAAATGTGGGTGCACGTTATACATGTGTTATACACGGCAAATACTATAATCCCCATAGCAACTCTGAGATAAGTTCTATTTTATCTCATGATGAAACTACTTAATAGACTTCCATAACCTACAATCACCAGAGCTAGAGTTGAATGGCTCCCCAATGGAAATAAGTTCCAATTTTCTTATGTTCCTTATCACACTTTCTATTTGTATCTTTCTTTATTGGCTACTTTTGAAAAATCATCACTTACAGACATAGTCACATTAAAAGCTTGTTAACTTATTGCCAGCAGCATGTGATTTGAGTTCTAGGACTTATGTATTATTTTCATCTTTTTGGGACTTTAACAAACCATCTAAACCCCTGATCCAACCACTGATAGAAAAGGCAAATTCAGCATGTGTAAATGTTAACACATAATAAGACAAAATACATTTTCAGAGAACTAAACCCTTTTAACGAAAATGTTAGCTGAAAAGCGACCGAGACAGTCCTTGTACCATGTGGGCAACATTTGCATATTTTGTCACTACAATGGACTGAATGTTTATGTCCCTCCAAAATTCTCATGCTGAAATCCTAACCTCCGGTGTTGGTATTAGTGGATGGGGTCTTTGGGAAGTGAGTAGGTCACGAGGTCTCATCCTCATAAATAAGACTAGCACCCTTACAAAAGGAACCCTGGACAGCTCCACTGCCGCCCTGACATGTGAGGACACTTCAAGGAGATGGCCGTCTGTGAACCAAGAAGCTAGTCCTCACTAGATGCCAAATCTGCGTCCTTCTCCCCACCTTGATTTGGGACTTCTCAGCATCCAGAATGGCGAGAAATTAATTTCTGTTGTTTACAAGCCACCTAGCCTATGGCATTTTATTTTTTATTTTTTTTGGCAGGGGCTGGGTTTGAACCGGTATCCTACTCCTTTGAGCCACAGGCGCTGCCCTACAGCATTTTATTCTAACAGCACAAACAGACTACGACAATCATCACAGAGACACAGCTGACCACTGTTAGACCCATCCCCACCACCCGCAGAAAGGGGAAACCAATCTTGTGTTTGTAAAATCTGCCAAAGGGAGGAGATGACATAGGACTGCCCGAGGGAGCAGGAAGATGGAGCAGGAGGTCCAGAGAAGGAGGAGAAACAGCTAGATTAGAGGCAGTTTAGCAGGCACAAGCCAGGAAGACAGCAGATGTGTAGAGGAACCTGAGAAGGGTAGACCAGGAGCCGGGGCCTGCACATTAAGAGCTGAAGAAGCTTCTGAACTCCCAGCAAAAGACTTTTGTGCCCAGCTTTGCACAGAAGCAGAAGAGCTGAATGCCTTTAGGAGACTCTCAGGCTTGGGCATGGACATATTATGACCAGGGTGGTGAGGTAGAAAGTGCCTTTTCTCAAACATTCTTAAGAGCCTCACCCAATCTGGTTTGTGCGTGGTGGAGGGAAGGAAGGGATGAGAAACAGATGAAATCAAATTTAGACAGATAGAAAAACGTGACATTTCTCACAGCCAGAGTTGTGGGATAAAATGTTTCTCTACATGTATAAGCCTAATTACTATCAAGAATACAATGGGATCTCTGCAAATATCACAGTTAACCTTAATCTTCACATTTCCTCTAAAATTATCAAGCTGCCAAGAGACCCACTAGTTAGCCACCAGAGACCACCAGGATTTCATAAACTTTATTTTAAAAAACCCTGTGCTGGACCTTAAGCAAAATGAGGGCATGGTCCTTTCAGCATCTAGCAAATACTGAGCTGACAATAAGAAGGTGTTGAACAGAACTGATGGTGTCTGACTCCAGCTAGGGGTGGAACTTTAGAATCTTAACACAGTAGGAAAATCTCCCACTACTGGGGCTACCGGGGGCTCATCATTCTTTGGAAGTATAACATATAATCCACAAGACTTGACAGCTGTATCTGCTTTTGATGACTGTCTAAATTTTATTTAATGAGGTTATAAAGAAAAGTAATTTACTGCCATGCAAAATTGTACCTATAGAAGTTTTCGATCTGGGGAAGATCCTATTTCACTTTGATGTCTATAAACCCAAACCAGTGGGATTTCTGCCCAAGTTCCTTTATGTGAAATATTCTGGTATCCTCATGGGGTGACTACAAAGACAGTGACATCCCAGAATGCGTTCCCAGAACTCTGTCTAGGAGCACACCTGCCTGCCCCCTCCCCATCTCTCTTAGCCCCAAATGTTTGGGGACTTGGCAGAACATGAAAGGAAAGGGGAAACCAAAGTAAATTCATCAAAAATCCTAGTTAACTCTGAAACACAAATAACCAGAATCTTTAGATAAGCTTTATTTTGCTGCTTTATTTCTATTTTTAGGGAATGCCAGATTGAACATTTTTAAACAAAATAAAAACTTCCTAAATATGACTTAGGGACGATACAACTTTAGTGCAGAATTCCTATTCCTTCTAAAGTTTTATAATAAGAATTGACTGACACTAATACATTAGATTACAAATTTCCTCTTTACCAAATTCTAGAAATATTAATGATTATAACTCATTAGAAAAACATTTCAGGGGCTGAATGTGGTGGCTCACACCTGTCATTCTAATACCCTGGGGGGCCAAGGCAGGTGGATTGCTTGAGTTCAGGAGTTCAAGACCAGCCTGAGCAAAAGCAGGATCCCATCTCTACTAAAGATAGAAAAACTGGCCAGGCACTGCAATGGATGCCTGTAGTCCCAGCTATTCAGGAGGCTGAGGCAAGAGATCTCTCCAGCACAAGAGATGAAGGTTACTGTGAGCTATGATGATGCCATGGCACTATAACCCAGAGCCACAGAGTGAGACTTTGTCTCAAAAACAATAATAACAATGCAATTTCAATCGTCAAAGAAAGATTAAAGTATTTATTGTATCTATTCTAAGTGCAGCAAAAAATACATATATCATTATAGAAAGATTAACAATAATAATAGAAACAAAAAGCATTTTAGTACGAATTTTCATTAATAAAAATTTTGTACTAGTCAGAACACACATTTCATAGAACATTTCCAGTAATGGAGGCTGATCAAAATATTAAAAGATGCTACTACCTATATTAATAGATGCTACTACCTCTACAGGCGCTGCCACTCCCTTGAAAGGCTTACTTTTTTAATATTGAAAAAAAATATGGTACTAGAAATCTGATTGAGTATATAGTTTGTTACAGGAACACTTTGAAATACCTCACTTTCTGGTAAGTTAAAAAGCAGGGAGAAAGACCCTAACAGGTAGAAACATGATAAAGTGGTTTCTCCTTTTTGTTGTTCATTTGCTGATTCTGAATGAAACATTTAAAAAGAATATATACAGGGTGGCCGCAAAGTTTGCATGCAGTTTAAAATAGACTGCCATAGACAGCTATTTCAGATTGCATGCAAACTTCATGGCCTCGCTTTTATTTTTTTTTCTTCAAAGTCCTAGCTTTTTTGATATCTTATAAAAGTCACAACAAAATTCCAATTTGGGGAGGATGTCAAGAACAACAGTACAAAAAAATAGAAGTCAGACAAAGGCTAGACAAGGTTAAAAAACAGCCAATATAAATTTGAAAATGGCGTGAGAACACACCTATAAGTATATTGCTACATTTTGCATTTGAAAAGCCACTCGCCTATTTTCCATCTATATTATGACTTCTAAGAGCTATTTAAATATTTGTTCTACATGTTAATAAAAAGGAGTAATGAAGAGAACCACAATTCAACCACATGCCACGGGTAACCCATAAAGCACAAAATAATTTACTAATAAAAGGACCTACTAATTATTAGTTCTTATTAGAACACAGAGAATTTCAATTAGCCACTTCATTTACAAACATTACCACAGAGTTGACATGAAGTTAACCACACCCTGCTTTTAATCAGTTACCTTAATGCCTATTTCTCCTTAACCTCTAATGCTTGTTTAAGGAAGGATAAGCAAAAGTACTGCCAGCACTAAAAATGTTGGAACTTGATATCAGCACTTAAAACAGCTGTCTGTGAGAGAGAGCACGTTGAGTGGTTTCGTACCCTTCAGGAGAGCCCTCTATTCTGTACCTGGTGGAAGTCGCTGTAGTGCGAGTGCCTGATCCTACAGAAACACCAGTGCACATTTTCATATTTACATTCATACGGATCTAACAGGACTCTTGATTTGCATGACACATACTCCATGCCTCCAGGCTGTGCAGACTTAAGCACAGTGGCAGCCCCAAGGGAGAGGTGACTTACAGTGGCTCAGGCAGGCGCCACTAAGTTTCCATGTGGTTGACCAATGGCTATTGCACAGAGATGAACACATGGGGCTCTAATCTCCAGGCGCTGCCGTGGCAGAGCCCAGGTAATCCCCATGAGTTAGCCGATGCCGTGCGTCCTGTGCTGGCTGCACACTCATCAGAGACTGGCAGGCCATTTGTCTGTGGCAGCTCAGCAAATCCCACAGATTCTTCTGGGCGTTTTGCAGTAGGCTTTTCATACCTTGAATCTTATTTAATGTTCACATGAAAAAGCAGCTGCTGCTTGATGTACTCATAAAGGTCTTTCAGGAAATTAACACCTAGCTCAAGTAAAAACATAAAGGTAAGAGATCATTTTGGAAAGAAAGTAATATCCTCACCAGCAAGGGTGCCCTGGTGACAGCTCTCTCCAAACCATCAGGGCTCTACTTGTGAATTGCCGACCCATCTGTGGCAACCTTGTTCCATTAGGAAAGGCATTCAAGAGGTCAAGCATCTTGATTTCTGTCTCCAAAGCCGGGTGTTTCTCAAATATGTATCACTGATCACAAATTGAGTAGAAGCAGTGAGACAAATTAAAAGTGGATTACCATGACTGTTGTGGCAAATGTATTTTTTAAAGCCCCTTAGTTTATAACCCTCAAAGTTAATAAACAAAGCACATTCTTCCAATTATCTACCATATTTTTGATGTTCAATAAAGAATCAAACAAAAAAGGAAACATGGTAACATAGTGAGGCATCATTAGAATATCAATTGGGAAAATTAAGTCTTAAATTTTATTAATCAGGAAAATTAAATGCACAATTTAGCAACGAGTGTGCTGGTATCTCTGTGACTCGTAGTCGGGCATTTTCAAAGCAAAATGTAGATGTGGTGGTTCTAAGCCTCTCCAGTCACCAGAAGAGGCAATGTCTGGTGACTTCTGGTAATATGCTAAAACAGTTTCTGTAAAAGCATAGTAATTTTAGTGTCTCAGGAGGCTGAGGCAGGAGGATCATTTGAGGCCAGGAATTGCATGGGCAATATAGCAAGACCCCATCACTGGAAAAATTAAAAAAAAAATTAGCTATGTGTGGTAGCTTATGCCTGTAGTCCCTAGCTAGCTGGGAGGGTGAAGCAGGAGGATCACTTGAGTGTAGGAGTTAGAGGCTGCAGTAAACGATGAGTGCCACTGCACTCCAGCCTGGGTGACAGAGTGAGACCTGGTCTCCAAAAACAAACAAACAAAGCATAGAGTGTATTTGTGGACCAGAGGTCAATACAGTTGAGGTGAAGGATGGTTGGCATGGGAAGGTTTTGGGGCCACACAAAGGGCGGCTGAGAAAGTCACTTGAGTTCCTGAACAACAGTGATTCTCAAATTTTTGATGCACAATGGAGTCACCTGAGAGCTTTAAAAAAATCTTGGAGCCAGACATCACTCCACATCTGGAAATCAGGAATTACACATTTTAAAGTTCTGTAGGTAATTCAAATGTGCTGCCAAATTTGAGAACCAGTAGTATGGAAATGTGCTTTTCCAACTGTGAGGTGCATACAAATCTTCTGGGACCTTATTAAGATGCAGATTCTGACTCCTGAGAGCAACCCAATAACTCTGCATTTTAACAAGATCCCAGGTGATGCTAAGGCTGCTGGTCCACGGGCTCGTTTGAGACACAAAACGATAGATTACGAGAAACCTCCAAAAATTTCTGTGTGGGAGAGTGATGTAACCAAAGGTGAGTTTTCCAAAAGAGGAATCAAGCATCCCTTAGCATAAGTTGACTTATAGAGGAAGACTGAGATAACAGACCAGGAAAAACGCTACCGAGAGAGGCCAAGAGATGGAGTTAGAGAAGCCTGAACAGTTCTGGGTAGCAGATTCCCTGAGGAGAATGTAACCCTATCATATGCAATGCCACCCCTCAGGGGGCTGTTGCTATGGGATGGGCTTGTAAAAGAACCTGCTAGGATCCAAAGACACTATGAAACCATAGCCTACCTTGAAACACGGTCCTTCCAGCACTCTGAGTTACTGCACAACACAGTGGGGAGGGGAAGCCAGTGCCTTTGACTTCTACTCCTGTGGAAAAGAGGACTTCATGCCTCCCCAGATCATGTCCTTCTCCTCCCAGGTACTTGGAGGTATTGCCTAACCCCTTTGCAGTTGGGAAAGCAGGTATCTGGTTCTCACCAGCTCAGGTGGCTTCCTTCCCTCCAATCTTGGCCGTTCCAAGAGAAACTAAGTCGAAGCCACACAGGCCAGGTCTATGTGTAAGACCCGGAGGTGCCCCCATCCACACATGGCTGGAGTCAGGAACACACTTCTATTGGGCCATAGACTGTTGGAACACACTTCTGTTGGACCACATAGACTTTGAGGCTGTTACGGCCATAGAAGCCTAGCAGATCCTGATGATATGCTAACCAAGTGGCTCTGCACCCTGTGGGTTGGTCCCAGTAACCTGCAGATGTGACCTGATGCTTCTTGCAGCCCAGTGAGCCTGCTGAACATTGCCCCAAATTCCATTCAGATGGGGAGATATTGCTTAAAGATCCATATCTTAATGACTCATGTAACCCCTCGGGCCCCATGGAAGGGTTAGAAGGGTTTCCTAAGATTTCCTCATAAGTGAGATATTTTCAAAGTAAGAGCTCTCAGCGTGATGTTTTCCCATTTCTTCCCTTATCCCCCCATGTCATGGCCAGTGAGAATCGGACATTATTACTTGGCTCTCATTTTTGCTTCAATCCAGATTTCATTTTCTACATTCAGAGTTCTAACTAAAGAGCATGACACAAATCTGTTGTTAAGAAAATTCAAATAATATTGGATTTCTTTTAATTAAAAAAAATAAGTGTTGCTTTTAAGCTGAGGATTTAGCTTGATACTCTTTTCCGACCTCTCACTTTGCACCAAACCAAAGATAGTTCAGAGGGCTCTAAGGTCACTCAGCTAAACTTCACCCTGAAATGAGATATTTGAAGTCTGCAAATGAATGTAAAACAGGTTCTTTGTGAACAAGGTATTAAAATAATGACCTGAAACCACTTCAAAGGTAAATCATCAATTTTAGTTGTATCTCATGACTTTGTCTTTGTTTGTTGAAGTCCATACCTATTTCTCAAGTGAATAGTGAGGAATGTCCTGGGCAAATATTCTTTTTTGTACCAGACGGTATCAGGAAGTAAAAAGAGAACTGCATTGAATACTTGATATTTTCAAATGTAATTAATGAATAAGCTGCACCCAAATTTTTCATTTGTAAAGGACAGAGTTGGAAGTCTGTTCATCTCCAAAGTTCTGTGCAATGCCGACTTAGGATTCCCTTTAGTGGTGGATGTGACTCTATCTCGGCTGGAAATTTGAATACTTTTCCAAGGATGGCTTTACTTCCTCTCTCAGACTCTCCTACACATCGTCCAATCCTCCATCCATCAGTCAGTTTCCTTCACCTCTTATATGACTCAATTCAAAAAAATTTCAAAATTCACTTGAATCAATCATCAGATTGGCCATCAATTTGTTCTCATGGCATAGACATAATTCTTGCAATTATTACGTGGCTAAATTTGCATCCTGTTAAAAATAAAGCCCATGTGAAATTATAGGTGCTTTCCAATTTTTTTTTTTTTGTAGAGACAGAGTCTCACTTTGTCACCCTCAGTAGAGTGCCATGGCGTCACACAGCTCATAGCAACCTCTAGCTCCTGGGCTTATGTGATTCTCCTGCCTCAGCCTCCCGAGTAGTTGAGACTACAGGTGCCCACCACAACGCCTGGCTATTTTCCTGTTTTGCAGTTCGGCCGAGGCCGGGTTTGAACCCGCCACCTTCGATATACGGGGCTGGCGCCCTACTGGATGAGCCGCAGGCACCGCCCGCTTTCCAAATTTTGACAATAAACATGTATGTCATTTTTGCAAATGAAAAAAAAAGGGATTAACATATACACAGAATTGAACAAGATCTTAGCATCATTCCAAAAATCTGAATTTTTTTCCTCTTTCTGTTAGGCTGAAAACCTCATCTAGCCAGAGAGACTCACTCTGAAGATTCTAATTGGTTTTGTTAAAATTTTTATTATCTTTATTGCTAACCCAGTCATTGGTATCTATTCTCTATGGTTGGATAAGTTCTGTCTGTCAACATAGGAAGAATCACTTACACAGGCTGCTTCCTGCTACTAGGGGCCAAATAAATGCATGTCTTCCATGCTGTATTTTTTAAAATTAGAAATTTAATATAAAAATAGTATTTGCTCATATTAACAACTTTAAATTGTCTGCATATAAACTGAAAAGTAGACTGTACCTCCAATTCCAGTCCTCGGTTGCAGAGATCACAGTTGCTAATAATTTCGTTTGCATTTTTTTAGGTGTTTTCTATGCACAAAATAAGTCTACATGTTTATGCAAACAGAAAATGGGATAATAAATAGAATATTACATAACTTAGTTCTTTTAATGTATCTTTGTCTTCTTTACTTATTGGTAAATAACGCCATTTTATAATGGCTACTAGCATTTCATAGTATAAACATTTTACAACGCAATCAGTCTTCTTCTCCTTTTTTTTTTCAAGACAGAGTCTTAGTATGTTGCCTTTGGTAGAGTACTGTGGCATCACAGCCCACAGCAACTTCAAACTCTTGGGCTTAAGCAGTTCTCTTGCCTCAGCCTACCAACTAGCTGGGACTACAGGCGCCGCCACAACGCCAGGCTATTTTTCTGTTGCAGTTGTTATTTAGCAGTTATTTAGCTGGCCTAGGTCAGGTTCAAACCCGCCAGCTGCGGTGTATGTGGCTGGAGCTGTAACTACTGTGCTACAGGTGTCAAGCCATAATTAGTCTTCTATTGATCAACAGTTTCTGGCATTTTATGCAACATTGCAGTGAATATACCAGTACACACATCATTGAATATCTGTGTTATGAAATTTGTGGGATAAATACATTTTATGCCAAAGAGTATATATATTTTCAGTTTTGATATACGTTGTGAATCTGTCTTCCAAAGGGGCTGTACCAATTTCCATGTCCACAGATAACGTTCATGGATAGTACCCATCGTCCCACACATTTGACAGCCATGAGAATTATCAACTTCTACAAATTTTGCTGAAAAAGTGTAACTCAAGGTGAATAATTTGTATTTCTCTAATTATGAGTAAGGCTGAGTAATGCTTCCTATGTTCACAACAGTCTGTGTTTCACACTTCCTGACTGCTAAGAGCTCTTTGTTATGTTAAGAAGTTGGCCTCTTATCACAGTCTGGTGGCATCCTTCCCACCATCTCCCTAGTTTGTTACACATCCTTGATCCAATTTTTTGGTGCAGTTTGTTGAGCAGAAACTTTAAATCTTTATGTGGATAAATTCATCATTCTTTTCTTTTATGATGGGTTCCCCATTAGATTCACTTTCCTAAGAAAGAAAGAACTGCTTCTAATTTTATCTCTATAATCAGCTGAAAGTAGTTAGAGTAGCTAGGTCCATTACTTACACATGGTGTGACCTTACAAGTTACTCCTCCTCCCAGAAATTCAATTCTTCATCTGTAAAACTGGGATAATAAAAGCTACCTGAAAAGATTACTGTCAAGACCAACTAAAATCATGTACTTATGACTCGGTGCCCAGCACACAGGAAGTGCTCAGTAAATGGTGGTTCTTCCCCCTAGATTTTATATTTATTTATTTATTTATTTATTTATTTATTTATTTATTTATTTATTTGAGACAGAGCCTCAAGCTGTCGCCCTGGATAGAGTGCTATGGCATCACAGCTCACAGCAACCTCCAATTCCTGGACTCAAGGGAGTCTCCTGCCTCTGTCTCCCAAGTAGCTGGGACTACAGGCGCCTGCCACAACGCCTGGCCATTTTTTGGTTACAGCCGTCATTGTTGTTTGGCGGGCCTGGGCTGGATTTGAACCCGCCAGCTCAGGTTTACATGGCTGGCGCCTTAGCCCGCTGAGCCACAGGCGCCGAGCCCTTCCCCCTAGATTTTAAACAACGTCATCACCTAACAGCTCCAGTGCATGAGAGACAGGCCCATGGTAAAGCCACGTCCTCTGGGAGACAAAGGTATCACTGGGGAGGAAAGCACACCGCCTGTGGGTCCGGGGCCTGCCTGACAGGGATACTGCTACTCGTGCTGACGCTGTGTAACTTCCCACAAAGCAGGTTCATTCCCAGCACAGTTCTTAGGTCACTTTAGAATCGAAGAGATTTTTCGATAATTCTGGGATTTGAACTTGCTGAAAAGGCTCAGGACAAATTCCAGAGAAGGTGATATGGGCACACAACTTTTGGGTAAGTACAAACTCATTACTTTAACTTCCATGAGAATGAAAAGAAAAAATTGCTTAAAAGTAAAAAAGGAGAAGCTTTTTTCTCTTTCTGCCCCTCTCCCCATGTGTCTCCTTTCTCTCTCTCTACCTTCTCTCTCTCCCCTCCCCCTTAATGCTGTTCTGTAGCATCCCCCGCCAATAAAGACCTTTCATAGAAAAAAAAAAGTAAAAAAGGAGAATTTGAGTCAAGATAATAAAAGTATAAAAATTTATATGGCACGTCACATGAGAGTCCTCCTCTGTTAAATGAGAACTCATAAGCCCTGTACATTGACAACTCCTTCTGAATATGCAGAAGGACATATGCACACCCAATTGAAGGTATATGCTGAATATTCATACTCAGCCTCTGGTTTGATTTTATTGTGGCTAAATAGATCCAAAAAATAAAAATAAAAATTCCTTCAAGGAAAACATTATTTAATGTTTTTATTTTAATAGAGTATGTATAAAGTCAAATTTTAACCAATTTTTACATAAAGGAATAAAGCTTTCCTGTAATTTCTAAGGACTATAACCTAATATGCAGGAAAAAGGTTAGACTAGTTCTAATGTGTCATAATGTAATTGATTCAGAGGGGCAGTAGCTTTGGGAGTTAAGTTTCAATGGTAGGTAGGAAACACTTATATTGGTTACCCATTGTTAACTTAGCATTTAGGTCTACTGTCCAGTTGCCAGGTCTAACACACATCGACCTTAGCTACTTAAAGAAAAACTATTGATTAGCTATATTCCTACAAACACATTTTCAGTTAGGTTTTAGTCAGAGAACCCAATTTGTTTATTTCCCACAGAAACTCAAATAGGGTGGCAATGACATCCTCTATGCTACATGACCTTCCTACTAGACTTTGGCAATTATCCCTCTGAGAGGGGCTTTTCTCCCATTGAAAAAGGGCTTTTATGAGTACTTCCACTAACAGAGGGCATCAGAAGTGATGCTGTGTGACTTTTGAGGGTGTATGACCAAGAGTGCAGCTTCCTCCAAATGCTCACAGGACTACTTCCTTTTGGAGCCGTCAGCTATCATGTAAGGAATCTAACAATTCAGAGCCCACCACAGTGAGGAAGCCTAGGTCATTGGGAGAGCTCATATGCTCTCCAGCCAAAATCCCAGCAAGTCCCAATGGCTAGCCAGTGTTTACTGCTAGATAATGTGACCTAGCCATTGAGCTACTTCCACTCTTTGAGTCTTCTTGGACAAGGCCTCAACATCACAGAACAGAGATGTAGCTCTGTTCATCACATGAATATAATTAAATCAGTGCTTTCTGTCACAAGGTTTTGAGGTAGTTTGTTATACAGCAATAGATAACCAGAGTTTTTACTTTAGGTTTATGTGAAAACAGGCTACCTTGCAACTGCTAAGGATAAATGATTCCCTAGAGCACTGCAAAACTTCCGCAGGAACAATGTGAACACATTAGCCACCTTGCCCATTAATATCTTGCTCAACAGCCACATGTGGGAAGCAGTTGTTCATCGCCCCCTCCCTATGTAAACGCTCAGCCATGGATTCCTCATAAATCATCAGATTGCTCCAGGATCAGTGGTAAGGGCGCAGATCTGTTGAGCATTTTTCAAAAATAAAATAAAATATTTAGATCATCTTGCAGTTGCTTTTCAGATGCCACATTTTTCTTTTTCATCCATTTCCAACTGACAATGCATGACAGTTGTCTCTGTGGCTGTTTAACCTTAAAACCATTTATCCCGAGATTATTAAAGATGAATGCCAACCTGGATTTGCTATGTGTACAAGCAAACTAACAGGATGTTACTGTGCCAAGAAAGTACAATAATAACTTGTTGTTAATATTTATTTTTGCAAAACAGATAAAATCTGAATTCCCTAACACAGGGTCTAACACAAAACAATGGTATGGGAAAGGGGAAATAGAACATTGATTAACCTGAGCCCACGAAAATGGGTCTAACACAAAATGATGGTCTGGCAAAGGGGTAATACAGTATTGGTTAACCAGAGCCCACGAGGATGGGCATTTCTGATGGGGGAAAAAAAAAGGGAAGAGCATTGGGTAAAGAGCCGGGAATTGCTCCTCTCAAAGCTTAGGACGGTTGGCAGCAACCTGGTGGGCCTGGTGACAGTATTACTAATTTAGCCTTTAAGACACCTGTGAAATACCTGGACTAACATACAAGCATACAAGTGCAAAATAGCAACAAGCACATCATATCCCACATGCTCACAACACATAATTCAATACATTAGAATACACATGTTTTTATGCCAGCATCTCTTACAGATTTTTTGCATATTATGAAAATAATTTAACATTTCTTCGCTAATGTTGTTAGCAGTAAATGGATTAAAATTTCTGACCATTAAGCAGTATGTTTTTTAAAGCCCATTATTTTCTGCCTGTATATTTTACTTTGATCTAAAGTTTCCCAAAATAGCATTTTCAAAGTCAGTTCTGAACATGACTTTGCAGTGCCTAGTTCAGTGAGTGAAGACTTAACCAATATATTTTGATGGACAGAAAAGGAAAACTGAGGCCAAAGGAATATATGTGGCTTGCCAAAGGATACAACAAGGGCTAGTTATTACTTTGAAAGCTGAGGTTGAGATCAATTTTAAACAGCCTGACTTAAGCTGCTCGCCAAATCAAGTTCTTCCTACTCTGTCCAGCAGAGGTGGCCAGGCTCTGGGAAGTGTCCTTCATTCACAGCAGTCACCCAACAGAACAGTCACTTCTGGATTAAAGCCGGCCCACTGCAGCAGTGCCTTGCAGGGTGTTGTAAAGAAGTCTAACTGTTCACCTCTGTTGCTACAGTTCAGGATGGTTTGGAAGAACTGAACCAGGTAGTTTGGAAGCCAGCCATTGGATCTCTAGATTCAAATCTACTCAACACTTCAGTCTGAGGAAAGAGAAGGAGAGGCTCACAGGAGAGCACAAGGGGGAATGTTGGTTCCTGCACCTCGTCTACCAATAACAAAGCCCTTGCCCAACTCCCCAGGCAATGGAAGCAAAAATACAATACTAGGACCTGATCAAACTAAAAAGCTTCTGCACTGCTAAGAACACAGTAAGTGTAGCAGGCAGACAGCCCTCAGAATGCAAGAAAATATTTGCAGGTAATTCCTCCAACAAAGGTTTAATAACCAGAATCCACAGACAACTCAAACATATTAGCAACAAAAGAACAAGTGATCCCATCTCAGGGTGGGAAAAGGACTTGAAGAGAAACTTCTCTAAGGAGGACAGGCGCACGGCCTACAGGCACATGCAAAAAATGCTCATCATCCTTAATCATCAGAGAAATGCAAATCAAAACTACCTGGAGATATCATCTAACTCCAGTAAGATTAGCCCACATAACAAAATCCCAAAACCAGAGATGCTGGTGTGGATGCAGAGAAAAGGGAACACTTCTACATTGCTGGTGGGAATGAAAACTAATATATTGCTTTTGAAAGGATTTTTGGAGAATATTTAGAGATCTAAAAATAGATCTGCCATTCAATCCTATAATTCCTTTACTAGGTATATGTCCAGAAGACCAAAAATCACATCACAATAAAGATATCTGTACCAGAATGTTTATTGCAGCCCAATTCATAATTGCTAAGTCGTGGAAAAAGCCCAAGTGCCCATCAACCAACAAACGGATTAATAAATTGTGGTAAATGTATATGCCATGGAATACTATGCAGCCTTAAAGAAAGATGGAGACTTTACCTCTTTCACGTTTACATGAATAGAGCTGGAAAACATTCTTAGCAAAGTATCTCAACAATGGAAGAAAAAGTATCCAATGTACTCAGCCCTACTATGAAGCTAATCTATAGCTTTCATATGAAGGCTAAAACCCAGTTATAGCACAAAAAGGGAGGGGGCAGGATGGGTGGAGGGAGGGTGATTGGTGGGATCACACTTACAGTGCATCTTACAAGGGTACAAGTGAAAATTACTAAATGTAGAATATAAATGTCTTCATATGGTGATTAAAAGGCCATGAAGGCTATGTAAATAGTTCAATGAAAATATTTCA
>CAUYON010112995.1:0-11521 GCA_963573935.1 Arctocebus calabarensis
TCAGTATTACTTCTATATGCCAACAGTAAACCATATGAAAAAGAAACCAAGAAAGTAATCCCATTACCAATAGCTACATATAAAATATCTAGAAATAAACTACTACTCAATAGAAAAAAAATCAAAAATCCAATTAAAAAATGGGCAAAGACTAATATGAATCTAATTTATAGCTTTCAAATGAGGGCTAAAACCCAATTATAGCACAAGAATACAGGGAAAAGGGAAAGGGAGGGGAGGGGAGGGGGAGGATGGGTGGAGGGAGGGCAATTAGTGGGATCACACCTACGCTGCATCTTAGCAGGGTAGTGGTGAAACTTATTTAAGGCAGAGTATCAATGTCTTTATACAGTGATCAAGAAAATGCCATGAAGGCTATCTGTAACAGTACGATCAAAATATTTCTGATTGTATATGAAGCACATTGTGCCCTATGAATGCACCAATGTACACAATTATGATTCAATAAAATTATTTAAAAAAAGGGCTGACAGAGATTAAATGAAAACTTTATATAAAACTGCTATTTGGGAATCAAACTTACATTTGAGTTCTGACTTTTCCAAATCCTTCCTTGATAAGGAATCGCCCTTTATACCACGGGATTGTCAGCTTCCTCCAATGTAAAGTTGCAATGGTGAGTATTTTACAGAGTTTTTGAGGGGAAAAAAAGTGGAGGTAACTTACTAAAGTTTTCTGCACAGTACATGGCATTGCAAATACTCAATAATAATTAGCCACAATTGTCACGACATGTCACTTTGGGTGTGATTCTAGACAACAGCTTCCCAGATAACTTCCTCTGGTGACGAAGTGTTCTATATTGACACTGCCCAATACAGTAGCCCTTGAGCACATGAACTTGAAACATGGCTAGTGTGACTGAGGACCTGAAGTTTTTCTTTAAATAATTTGAATGGTTACCGGTGGCGGCATCAGGCACTGATTTCTGCAGTCTTTCTTCCCTCTACACTCTCTACCTGGACGACGCAAACGAGGTCCCCAGACTGTGTAATCACCTGCGTTTGGACATCCCTGGAGTCTCTGTCTCACCACAGTGGGGTGGTGTCGAATGTGTATGGGACACTTTTCAGGCGCCGGGCGTCAAAGTGCTGCGTATACAGCCTCTTATTCTAGCCTCACTCATCCCTAGAACATAATTATTCTGATGTGCCGCAAATAAGATAAACAAGAATCAGATGATTTGTGGTTGAATGTGAAGTGAAGAAACCTTCATGGCTACTGCAATGATCTTGGCACATGAGACTTGAATGCTTTGTCTGAGGTCATGGCAGCTGCCCACACACTCAGGACTCGGTGCCCTCAGATTCCGACTCACGCAGCAGTGCTGATTGCAACTCTGCCTACTGCAGAATGGAAGGCTGCAGTACCAGCAAAAATCCACAAAAATTTCCATCAAGAAACTGCAGCACAGCCAAAATGTACTGAGAAGATGAGGTGGATGTGGGGAAACAGACTCCAAAAAATGGATCAAAGTTTCTCAAGGTAAGGACCAGTAGAGAAAATTATATGTGATCGATTTTGACTTTGCAGAGGGTAAGGTGTCTCTGCACCTCTGTGTTTGTATCTCTACACACACACATGCACACCCTCTATACAAAGAACTTTTTCAAATAGCCATAAAATGGGACTTTTTAATATGAAATTTAAGAAATCAAATTAGAAATCAGTATTTTATAGGTTTCTTGGAGTATGAGTTCTGTAGGGTCTTGAAAGGTTTTGTACAGCTCTCTGAGTGTACGAGACACTAGACAGTAATTCAACTTTAACTTGAGTAGTCTTTTTTAAATTTATGAACAATAGAAGTTTATTTGATTCACAGTTCTGCAGTTTTAAGAATAAGTTTGAAAAAAAATCAGAGAAAACCAAAGTGAGAAATCAGAGAGAGAAGGCAATAGATGTTCGTGTTTTCTTTTGTTTAATTTTAGAGAATCAAATATCTCTTTAGGCTACTAGAAAGAATATGGAAAAGGTCATTTCTCAGCCATTATGACAGGAATGTATTTAATCTCAAAAACATCAGAGAATGTCATCTCCTTCTGAGAGCCTGTATGTCCTACTCCAACCCTACAGTGCTGTGGCACTCATTGGTAAGAGGTTAAATGTAATTTAAAAAGTCAGACAATTTGTTTTCAATTGATTTGAGATAACACCATTATCTGAAATACACAAAGAAGTAATTCAATCGGCCAGATTTATCGACAAGCCAACACTGGATTTCTTTTGTGGCAAACGATTCATTTTAATATTTGTTCAAATATCATCAGACCTCTTATTAATGACTCAAAATTTAAAGATATTGAGTTGCTACTATCATAAACCTTAAGGTAGAAATTTGGTACTCTATTTAGAAATATTTCTTCAGAAAGAGAGAAAATATTCATGTTTGGCCACTACAGGAAAATCATGGTTTACAGTTGTTTCTACAATTTTACAAACTCATTTGCAATACCTGTGTGCTCTAAAAAATATCTTATTTTACATGTTTACAACTATATTAGCCAAAATGAGTGGTTATCTGTATTTTCGGTGAGACGTGGCCCTGTTTTCTAGACTGGAAAGGCTAATCAGCATATTACCCAGTAAGCATTTTTGAGGCACGCACCTAACAGATTCCAGAAGTTAGCTTTCGTCACTTACCAACTAGAGTTCCTTCTGGGGGAGCACCACCAAAAAAACTAGAGGACATATTGTTCTTATGTAACGTTAAAAATTAGAAAGGTGAATAGAATTAGATCATCTCATTCCTCAGTCTTCTCCTTTCCTTAAGATTGTTAATTTTATGTTCCCTGTGTTGAAAGTAAACCACTAAAGTAAGATGTAACATTTTCTTTCAGGAAGACTTACCTGACCTCCACATACACCAGTGACATTACACATGGCCTTGAACTAGCAGATCACTGTCTTTACCTTGGGAGGATAAGAATCTGCTGTGTATCCGTATCGCACAGTCAGTTTAAGGCTGAAATGTCCCTCACTTTTTAAGATTGGGCAGCTCCATACTTAGTACCTGCTTAGTAAAATTTTGCTAGGAAAGCAAATAAACAAGATACAAGAGTGACATGACGGAAGGAATGTGTAAATGAATATAAATTTGGCTGACAAAGGCTAATGCAACTTCAGCTTTTAAGAGAGAGTTAGAACCCAAAGTATTTCAAAATCTTTCTTCTACCAAAGTTTTAGGTCCTTCTGACAGGGAGAGACTAAGAAAATTAAGTGCATTTACATTTTCAACCTGGTTTTTAGGAAATGTGTTTTACTCCATTAACAATGATTTTTCTTCCTATCTAGCTCGTCTCCTTTATCCCGTCAAAGATGACACTCCCCAGGCTGCTCAGACCCGGGGCCAGCAAATCATTGATTATTGCTTCATTTTAAACATCTGTGTTGCAGATACAACAGTAACGTTGTAATGAGGGTCAGGAAATACACCACAGGCATCAGGAGGGAAAATCTGAAATCTAAAAATGAGAAGAGAGTAATGAGGAAGTTGATTGAAAAATGGCCGTAAAAGGAATAAAACCTCAGAGAAGGAATGCGGCTTGCTGCCTGCAGAGCGAGGGGGTGGGAGAAGCGCCTCTCCCCCGGCAATTTCTCCTCTTTGCTTTGTTGAAGACACGTGAGATGCAGATGGGGGGAGCCGAGAACGTTGTCTGATGCTAACAGCTGACTGCTGAGCACCGCAGCCAGGTGCACCCTTATGGAATGAGCCCGATTTTAAGAACACACATCCACCCAGAACATAATCCTTGTAATGTGGGTCTGTGAGCTGTGCAGCCTGTGTCAGAAGGGTGGGAAGACGTCAGTGCCCCAGGGACAAAGAGTGACCTTGGCTAAGGCAGCTCCCTTTGCCTGGTTTCCAGAGACGGATTTGGCTGTGAATCCTTGACAACTAAGACAGCCAAGGGCTCACGATGGGTGCCGGGGTCCAGGATGGCTCCCCATATTATCTCCTGCTGTGGAGCTAGAAAGATGAGGCTACAACCCGACCACCTATACTCTGGTTGTGGGATGGCTCAAGGAGGAAAAACGATCACTTAGCAGACTACAGTATACGGTGGACATTACTATTATATGCACTAGAAAACCACACACACACAAAAACTTGTGCGACTCACTTTATTGTGCTATCAGCTTTATTGTAGGGGTCTGGAATTAAACCCTGAGTATCTCTGAGCCACTCACCTAGTAAGTGTTTCACAGGTATGTGTAAGTGTATGAAAGATAAGGCGCATGGCTGTATATAAATGTGGAATACATATATACAATTTGTAAAAAGGAAAAGAAAAAGAAATTACTTTGCCTTTGCTTGCATTGAGTGCAGAGCATAGATGCTGTCCACCAGGTGTCCCTGGGGTCCGTGGACGTCCCAGGGAGGGACTGGGCATGGTAGGGATCCCAGGGCCGGGCCTTTCCTGCTGGCTACGGGGCCCCTCCAACAACCAGTCTGTGTCCAAACTCCCCGTTGGGCTGGTGGGTCAAGATGTGCTCAGCTCCGTAACGTGTTCGGGACCCTCCCTTCCCCTCCTGCTCTCCCCCCAGCATCCCCCGGCCCGGACCTGCTGCTTTCAACATCCCGTACCCCAGCGGTTCTCAACTGTATTAAAGGGCCCCGGCACTAGGAAGGTTGAGAACCACTGCCCTACCCCGACCTGCTGCTTTCAGAGGCTTCGGGTCACCATCCCAATAAAGGTTTTCTGCCTCCTCCTGCTTTTCCTCCCCACAGGACTCAGTCCCAGCACGCCACTCACATTCCTGATGCACCTCAGCATGTGTTCCCTGGAGGACCCAACAGGCAAAACTTAATGCTGCCCCTGGAAAACAAGAGTTTATTAGTATCTGTGGCTTGAGAAAATCAAAACCACTAAAGCCACGGCAAAAAAAAAAAAAAAAAAAAAATCAAAAGAATATGACAATAAAATTCACAGAAAGATGTTCAACCTTACCAGGAATCAAGTAACTTTGAGATGATGACATTAGCTAAATTGAAGAGAAATTCCACTGTAGCTTTCTGGCTTGGAGGAAGGAGCTTATCTTTAGTACATTGAACTGTTACAGAAATGCAATGTTTTTTGCCGTGGTGTGTTTCTATCCACAGAGAGGACAAAGAAGTCCCAATGGCCAACGAAGGGGCTTCACACATCTCTCTCTCTCTCTCCTGGTGTTTAAGACAAAGATTTGAAATTCATTTAAATAATGTTATTAATTTTAAACTTCTCTTCAAAGGAATCTTATGTGGTCAAATTTTCTGTGGAGAGAACTCTGAAGAAAACGTGTCCAGAGAGCTTTCCTATCTCACAAGCATTTGCTTAATTCTCGGCAACTCCAGTGACATAAAGGAGCCAAAGAATCTTTCCGAAGATTTTAGCAGTGCTGGTAGTCAGACAATCTGATTATAAAGTAAGAAGATTTTAATTTAAAGATATCTATAATTTAACAATCGTAAGACTGCCTGAGCTTCGTATTACTCCATTTTAAAGAGAGTATCTGTTTCCCAAGAATGTGAGCTTAAATGACACAACTTTGTAGAGTATTAAATGTGACAAAATGTCAGTTAAATATCACAAGTTTGAGATTTTCCTCTCAATTTTGAAGTGGCTTTCCTAGACTCATATTATAAATACAAAAATTTCTTTCTTACTTAGATTTAAATTATTTATACTTAAGTTATTTAATGAACATAGTAATAACACATAACGGACGCCCTGCAAAGTATCAGTAAGAGTGACTGGATTTTTGTGTCCTCGTTTTTTTTTTTTTTCAGGTACTACCTAGTTAATTCTGTAATTTAAAAATAAAACAAAATACAGGAACAAAAATCCTTGATGATGGACTGAATAGAAGACAAATCACCTTTAGAATTGTAAAATGTTTTCAGGATGAGACGCTAACTTTTAAAGTTAAGAAAGTGTCATCATAATATACATTGCATGTTGTTTAAAGACTTCCAAACAAATCAATTTGTGAGGCATGTTTATTATATGAGTTGATTATTATTTATGTTATATATCACATTTATTATAAATGTGTGTGCTAGAAATATACATTAAGTATATACAATAGGAAGTTTTTATTATTATTATTGAGACAGAGTCTTGCTTTATCACCCTCAGTAGAGTGATATGGTGTCATAGCTCACAGCAACCTCAAACTCTTGGGCTCAAGCAATTCTCTTGTCTCAGTCACCCCAGTAACTGGAACTACAAGGCACCTGCCACAATGCCCGGCTATATTTTGTTGTTGTTGTCATTGTTGTTTAGCAGGCCGGAGCCGGGTTCAAACCTACCAACCCCAATGCGTGTGGCCGGCACCCTACCCACTGAGCTATAGGTGGGCAGCCATGGTAGGACATGTTGAAACACTAAAGTAATGTGTATAATCATTCATATGTAGTTATATAAAAATAAATAAGACTTATTTTCAATGATCATGAAGTTTAATATTACATCTAAATTTGCTTTTATAAAATATTGTTTATCACAACTATTATTTAGTTTGGGTAATTATTTGTCAAACATGGAAAACAGGATGATAGTCTTGACAAAAAAAATTTATCTAATTTAAAGTTATAACAAATATGAGGTACTTTTCACTTATGTATTGCAGTGTGTGAGTGTGTGTGTATGTGTGTGTGTATTGGGAGTTGTGAAGGTGTGTTTTGTGAATACATATGCAATATCTATATATACTATATACAAACATATGTTTTTACTTTGACAAAATCCCCAAGATGCAAAAGTGAATTATTATCATTAAATCTGATTGCCTGAACTATCCACGTAAGAATCATGTCATATCAAATGTTACCATAAGATACGATCATATGACATATACCAAAACATACTTAAAAACTGTTAGGGTTATGTTAATAATACTGTTTGTCTACAATGGATTGAACATTAGAAACATGAATGAGTCTATTACTCAAAAATAAATTATGCTGCTTTGCTGAGAAGCAATTATGTCCTTTATTATTATTTCAAAAGGCATTAATAGAAAATGACTAGAATCATAGCACATAATATTATGAGATACTGTAGGAGACTCCTTAGAATTATACATTTTTCACTCATTGTCAAGGTAGTTGTTTGATGTCCTCAATAACATTCCCATTATTTTGGTATTATTTTACTATCAAATGTGAATAAATAAATAAAAATTTAAAATCTTTACTTTAAATTATAAGTTCCTAAATAAAAGGACAAATTCTAAATTTTTAAAAGCAATACTGTTTTATAATAAGAGATTCTCTTTGTTACTCAGACTAGAAATACTCCAATGTTTTTAATGTTGGTTAATCCACATAATTTATATTTATCTTATTTTATTTTCTTTGCTTATCTTGGAAATTACAAAGCAAAATAAAGTGCTGGATTCAGTAATCACCAGTATTAAAATCATTATTAAATTATTTTAGAAGGATGCATTATAGGCTCGGCACCTGTGGCTCAGCGGGCTAAGGCGCCAGCCACATACACCTGAGTTGGCAGGTTCAAATCCAGCCCGGGCCCACCAAACAACAATGACGACTACAACCAAAAAAAATGGCCGGGTGTTGTGGCGGGCTCCTGTAGTCCCAGTTACTTGGGAGGTGGAGGTGGGAGACTCGCTTGAGCCCAGGAATTGGAGGTTGCTGTGAGCTGTGATGTCAGAGCACTCTATCCAGGGTGACATCTTGAGGCTCGGTCTCAAAAAAGAAAAAGAAGGATGCATTATAAAAAAATTCCCTTTAAGTTGAAAAACAAACCCTACAATAACACCTAAATAGTTTATGAAGAAATTCTGCCAAATGTTCAAAAAATAGATAATTCACATCTTTACAAACTATTCCAAAACAAACAATGGAAAAATACCCAAATTATTTCCTAAGACCTAAATAACCATGGTATTATGCCAGGAAATGATAGCAAAAGAAAGAAAACTGCAATTTGATATCAGCAATAAACATAAATATGAAATCCTACACAAAATTTTACCAAAATGCATCAGAAAACCCGAAAATAAAAGTCACTCCGCAATCAACTAGGCTGTGGCTTTGTAATCCACAATAGTTCAAATTTACCAGGAAACAGATAGATAGGCAGCAAATAGTCATGAATATACTAGGATTTGGATTATGTGTCTAACAGTTTGAGTTACAGTTGTTTACATGCAACAGAAAATCCAACTAACAAAAGCCTAAGTAAATAGTGATTAATATTTCAGATTTTTAGTGATGTTGTTAACCACTCAGCTCTTTCACATTTCTGTCTCCCCTCCTACCACGAAAACCTACATCACATGGATTCATGATGTTTGCACTTTGAAATTTACATTTGCATTCTAACCACAGAATTAACGTGCAAAAGAAGGCATATTAATTCGAGCCACAGAGAAAACCTTTTGAAGAAACCCCATTCACTAGCTACTACACATCTCACTGATCTCACTGGCAAGAGCTCAATCACTTGACCACACCTAGCTACAAAGACCCTTGCCCATGTGAGAGTGTAAACTCCCCCACGTCTGCTGAAAATGTAGGGCAATGAGAGGGATTTGTGATCAGACTTTATGTGGCAAACCCTCAGACAAACTTGGTAGAGTTTGCATTCAAATCAATAGGGAACTACTACCATTGATGATATTTGCACAATTGTTTTTTCATAGATGCATCTGTAAGTTTAGAGTCACTTAGTACTCTGTTACCAAACTTTCCAGATTGATTTAAACTATCACAAATCAAAAATATGAAAATACGGGGAGAAAATATAGACCTGTTTATGTAAATTTAAACCCAATAGAGCTTCTAAAACAAATCTAAATCTAAAAATCACAAAGGAAAAAGTTAAAAAAGAAAAGATTAACATAGTTAATTTAAAAATATAAAGAAAAGATTAACATAGTTAATTAAAAATTTAAAAAAATTAATATAGTTAATTGCTTCAAATTTAAAATTGCCCCACAACAAAACAGATTATAAATAAAGTTAAAAGTCAAATAGATTGAGAGAAATTATTACTGAGAGAACTCCATCAGCAGAATATTTCAAAAACCCCCTATATATATTTAAGCAAAAACAATGAAGTAAAAGAAATAGATATGGGCATGAATAATTGATTCATCAACACAAACCTAGGAAAAGATGCAAAATCTCAGTAACAATCAGAAAAATGTAAAGTAAATAATGGATTCAATGTTTTTCAACTGCCAGATTGGATAAATTATGAAGTTTGATGATATTTGTGGTGAAGATGTGATGAATGCTCATGATTTTGTTTGTTCATGTTTTGTTTTTTATTGTTTGGGAGTCATTGAGGGTACAAAGAACTAGGTTACTCTGATTGGGTTTGTTAGGTAAAGTCCCTCTTGTAATTGTGTCCTGCTCATAAGAGGTGTGCCAGACACCGTGACCCCATCCCCCTCCCTCCTTCTCTCACCCCTCCTTCATTCCCCTAACTGCCCCATTTTAGGTCATCTGCTGCCTTCATATTAGAATTGAGTACATAAGATTCTTGCTTCTCCATTCTTGTGATGCTTTACTAAGAAGAATGTGTTCCACCTCCATCCAGGTTAATGCAGAAAATGTAAAGTCTCCATCTTTCCTAACAACTGAATAGTATTCCATGGTACAGACATACAACAGCTTGTTAATCCATTCCTGGCTTGGTGGGCATTTGGGCTATTTCCATGTTTTGATGATTGTAAATTGAGCTGTGATAAATCGTCTAGTGCAAATGTCCTTACGATAAAAAGATTTTTTTTCTTCTGGATAGGTGCCTAGTAGATTGCAAGATAAAATGGGAGGTCCACCGATGAGGGTTTTTTTGTTGTGGTGGTGGTGGTTTTGTTTTGTTTTAAAGAAAGAAAGAAAGAAAGAAAGAAAGAAAGAAAGAAAGAAAGAAAGAAAGAAAGAAAGAAAGAAAGAAAGAAAGAAAGAAAGAAAGAAAGAAAGAAAGAAAGAAAGAAAGAAAGATGTTATAGATCTTCCAGTGGAAAATTTTTCCTAAAATAATATTTAAATTTCCCTCCCAAAATATTATTCACACATTACTCATGAAATCAAAAATTCCAAAATTCCGTTCTCTCTTTCAAAAAAAGAAAAAAATCTTGCCTGGATACAGAAGATGTTTATAATGATGTGCATTGACCAAGATTTTGAGGCAGAATGAAAAGAGGGTCTTTTCCTAACAAATGCAACCAGTGTAACATGGTTTCTTGTACCCTCAATGAATCCCCAACAATAAAAAAAAAAATTGTAAATTATCTAATCCCTTCCAAGAGAAGCATAGACTCATCCAAAATAAATAATATTCTGCTCATAGAAATAGGAAATATGACTACGACATGTTTGTTAAGTGAAATGAAGCAAGAAGAAATACAATATCATTTCTATTTAAAATTAAAACATTGAGCAGATCAGATAGATAAGCATAAGCATGTGTATTTGGATATGTGTACATGGTTCCAAAGGTTGGAGGTTATAATTCTACGTAATAGTGGCTTTTTATAGGAAGAAGATTAGAATTAGGATTGATATTTGAGGTTCCATTTGATCACTGAATTTTTTTCAATGGAATTATATCAACTTTACTTTCATAAAGGAATATGCAAGTAAAGTGGATAAAAAACCCATACTCCTACAGGAAGGAGTATGGTTAGAAAAAATGTAAAAGAAGCTGACACAAACAACAAAGAATTTTTCAGATAGCATTTTTCTCTTTGGCACTTTCATAGTGATAGAGTGGCAGGGGAATAATGATCTGTAATTTACATTCCAACATTCTGAGACAGACACCACCACAGAGCTGTGGAATTAGTCCCAACACATGATCAGAAAGGAAACACGCTATGAATACAAAACAAGGGTGCATCAAATATCAGAAGGGCAGGGATATTTCTGCCAGTAGAAATAAGAAGAAACATAACAAGAAACAAGAATTTTTTTTCATGTTATAAATGTTCAAATGCTGTAAAAGGCGAACAACTCAGTTCATAACCCTATAGAATTAAAGCTGTTAGAGAAATGAGGTCTCAGCACAAATCTGTTGCAACATATGTTTTACTGATTCAACATGAATGCACAGAAATCACAGCACTAACCATGAGTAACTAGTTGGTTTATCCTAATGCATCTAGAAGAGTAAGGAGAGATAAGTGGTATGTTTTCCTAGAATCATTGAAAGAATCAAAGTATTTCTACAAAGTCTGTTAAACTCCACTTGACATTGTGAATAAAAATACCAACAGTAGTCAAGCTGAAAAAATAGTCAAGAACTCTATTCCTTTTACAGTAGTGCCAAAGAAAATGAAATATTTGAGAAATTACCTAAGAAAGGATTCGAAAGATTGCTGTAAAGAGAACTATGAAACTCAGAAAAAAAAATAGCTGAAGATGTTAACAAATGGAAAAACATACCATGCTTGTGGCTGGGAAGAATCAACATTGGTAAAATGGCCATACTATCCAATTTTACAATTTTAATGCAATCCCTACTAAAGCTGCACTGTAATATTTTAAAGA
>CAUYON010112996.1:0-14558 GCA_963573935.1 Arctocebus calabarensis
CAGGGTCAGCTGAACAATGACAACTGCAACAAAAATATAGCTGGGCATTGTGGCAAGCACCTATGGTCCCAGCTATTCAGGAGGCTGAGGCAAGGGAATTGCTTAAGCCCAAGAGTTGTAGGTTGCTGTGAGCTGTGACACGACGGAACTCTACCAAGGGCAACATAGTGAGACTCTGCCTCAAACGAAACAAAACAAAACAAAAGAAAGACTAGGCGGCGTCTATGGCTCAGTGAGTAGGGCACCAGCCCCATATATGGAGGGGGGGGGGGCTTTAAACCCAGCTCTGGCCAAACTGCAACAAAAAAACAGCTGGGCGTTGTGGCGGGCGCCTGTAGTCCCAGCTACTCAGGAGGCTGAGGCAAAAGAATCGCCTAAGCCCAAGAGCTTCAAGTTGCTGTGAGCTGTGACATCACAGCAACCTACTAAGGTCAACAAAGTGACACTGTCTCAAAAAAAAAAAAAAAAAAAAAAAAAAGACTTTGGGAAAGGAGATCATGTAACCCCACAGGAGCAACAATGTCATCATCAAGGACATTACTCAGGACAAAGATGATGCATAAGATAAACATGCCCTTGCTTACAGAAAAGGATACTTAATGATTATACTAAATCTCCCACAGCACGTTTCAACACTGGCTTGAAAGCCATTGTTACTAATACTTTAGTTTTCCAAAAGTCTTTGGCTTGGAGCCTGTGACTCAGCAGCTATAGCACCAGACACATACACAGGACCTGGTGGGTTCAAATCCAGTCTGGGCCCGCCAAACAACAATTGACAACTGCAACCAAAAAATAGCCAGGCATCATGGCAGGTGCCTGTAGTCCCAGCTACTTGAGAGGCTAGGCAAGAGAATTGCTTAAGCCCAAGAGTTTGAGGTTGCTGTGAGCTGTGACGCCATGGCACTCTACCCAGAGTGATGGCTGGAGACTCTAAAAGGGGTAATTTTAAGAACTAAACATACAAATGGTATTTTACTAAGAGAAGAACCATCAGCGAAGGAAGCAAAGCATTCAAAATTTGACTTCCTGGCCCTGGAACTACTATAAATTACTAAACTGGGTACTTAGTGGCCCAGGTCCTAAGAAACAAAAAACAATTTCAATGAGCACTCTGCCAATATTTCCTTTTATCTTCTATTTCCTCAGTCTATCAAAACCCCTATTCAGGATTAAAATAAGAGACCAACCCTTTCTCTTCCTCAAAAGCATAATGTAATGAAGTGCTATGTCATACACCAAAACCCCAAAGTATTATAAATTCAGAGACTCCTTTGTTTTTTATACAAGATCTCACTGTGACCCAGGCTCGAGCGCAGTGCAATGATTACAGCTCACTGCAACCTCAACCTTCTGGCCTGAGGAGTTTGAGACCAGCCTGAGCCAGACCAAGAACCTTACTCTAAAAATAGCCAGGCATTGTGGCAACTGCCTATAATCCCAGCTACTTGGATGGCTGAGGCAAGAAGATCACTTGAGCCCAAGAGTTTGAGATCACTGTGAGCTATGACGCCAGAGCACTCTACGAAAGGCAACAAGGAAGACAATGCATGAATGAAGTAAAATTTAATTTTTACATAATTTTATCCAGAATATCATATATTCTTCTAACTATATATAAAATAAGTGGTTCTTTTTTGTTGTTGTTGAGACAGAGCCTCAAGCTGTCACCCTGGAGAGAGTGCCATGGCATCATAGCTCACAGCAACCTCCAATTCCTGGGCTAAAGTGAGTCTCCTGCCTCCACCTCCCAAGTAGCTGGGACTACAGGCGCTCACCACAACGCCTGGCCATTTTTTGGTTGCAGCCATTGTTGTTCGGCGGGCCCTGGGCTGGATTCAAACCCACAAGCTCAGGTGTATGTGGCTGGCCCCTTAGCCACTTGAGCCACAGGTGCCGAGCCAAAATAAGTGGTTCTTAAGTGAAAATGATCCTATTCCCAGCCCTGTCCCCTACCACCTAGGAGACACCTGAAGACATTTTTTTGAATTATAGCTGGAGGTAGAGTGAAGGGGCACAGTGCATCTAGTAGGGAGAGGCCAGGAATACTATTTAATATCTTATAATGTACAAAGTAGCCCCCACAAAAAAGAAGACTCTTATCTAAAAATATCAATAGTGTCAATATCAAATAAATCAATAAATAAATCCTATATTAAATCTGAAACCTAATTAGCTAAAAAAGAAATTTGTTAAAAAAGGCAGACACAAAAGATCAAAGTTCACAAAGTCTAATCTCTTTACCTCCATTTTCTAAGCAACTTGCTACCTTCAGATCCAGGGTATAAACATTAATTTCATTTATCCAAGTAATTTTTCTCATCTAGCAATGAAGAACGGTATCAAGAATTATCAGTTCAGGGCTCGGCGCCTGTGACTCAACGGGCTAAGGCGCCAACCACGTACACCTAGGCTGGCGGGTTTGAATCCAGCCCGGGCCCGCCAAACAACAATGATGGCTGCGACCAAAAAATGGCCGGGTATTGTGGCGGGCGCCTGTAGTCCCAGCTACTTGGGAGGCGGAGGCAGGAGACTCGCTTGAGCCCAGGAATTGGAGGTTGCTGTGAGTTGTGATGCCAAGGCACTCTATCCAGGGTGACAGGTTGAGGATCTGTCTCAAAAAAAAAACCAAAAAAGAATTATCAATTCAGGCTCGGCACTTGTAGTTCAATGATTAGGGTGCTAGCCCCATACACCAAGAAAGGTGGGTTCGAACCCGGCCCAGGCCTGCTAAAAACAATGACAACTGCCACAAAAATAAATAGCCAGGGCTCGGCACCTGTGGCTCAAGTGGCTAAGGCACCAGCCACATACACCTGAGCTGGCAGGTTTGAATCCAACCCGGGCCTCCCAAACAACAATGATGGCTGCAATCAAAAATAGCCAGGCATGTGTCAGGTGCCTGTAATCCCAGCTTCTTGGGAGGCAGAGGCAGGAGAATCGCTTGAGCCCAGGAGTTGGAGTTTGCTGTGAGCTGTGATGTCACCACACTCTACCCAGTGTGACAGCTTGAGGCTCTGTTTAAAAAAAAAAAAAAAAATTAGGCTCAGCACCTGTGGCTCAATGGGCTAAGGCGCCAGCCACATACACCTGAGCTGGTGGGTTCGAATCCAGCCCCGGCCCAACAAACACTAATGACAGCTGCAACCAAAAAATGGCCGGGCGTTGTGGCGAGCGCCTGTAGTCCCAGCTACTTGGGAGGCGGAGGTAGGAGACTCGCTTGAGCCCAGGAATTGGAGGTTGCTGTGAGCTGTGATGCCAAGGCACTCTATCCAGGGTGACAGCTTGAGGCTCTGTCTCAAAAAAAAAAAGAAAGAAAAAGAAAAAAATTAGCCAGTGCCCCAGTGCCTGTAGTCCCAGCTACTTTGGAGGCTGAGTCAAGAGAATCGCTTAGGGGTAGCGCCTGTGGCTCAGGGAGTAGGACAACAGCCCCATAATACCAAGGGTGGCAGGTTCGAACTAGGCCTTGGCCAAACTTCAACAAAAAAATAGGCAGGCATTGTGGCGGGTGCCTGTAGTCCCAGCTACTTGGGAGGCTGAGGCAAGCGAATCACCTAAGCCCAGGAGCTGGAGATTGCTGTGAGCTGGGATGCTACAGCACTCTACCGAAGGCAACAAAAATGAGACTCTGTCTCTAAAAAAAAAAAAAAGGAAAGAGAGGAGAATTGCTTAAGCCCAAGAGTTTGAGATTGATGTGAGCTATAATGCCATGGCACTCTACCAAGGGAGACACAGTGAGACACTGTCTCAAAAAAAAAGCATTATCAGTTCAAGGAACATACTACCATGCCCCAAATTTTAAACGAAACTATTAATGAGATAGCAATCTCATTTTACATCAAAAAAATTAAACTCTAGCTTTATGTACTTAACAAAGATTTTAAATTTAAACTAAGAAAAGGCCCTAAAACCACTACGTTACTTTTCCTACACAAGGTCACTGCCAACTTCAATAAATCACTAAAAAATACTTAAGCATAGATATTTTTTGTTTAGCTTTAAAAAAATGTTGGCTTAGCACCTGTGGCTCAACAGGCTAAGGCACCAGCCACGTACACCTGAGCTGGCGGGTTCGAAACCAGGCTGGGCCCGCCAAACAATGACAGCTGCAACCAAAAAAAAGAAAATGGCCAGGCGTTGTGGCAGGCGCCTGTAGTCCCAGCTACTTGGGAGGCGGAGGCAGGAGACTCGCTTGAGCCCAGGAATTGGAGGTTGCTATGAGCCGTGATGCCACATCACTCTATCCAGGGTGACAGCTTGAGGCTCTGTCTCCAAAAAATAAATAAATAAATAAATAAGTATCCTTTCCATAGGTGGTGCCTGTGTTTCAGTGGGTAGGGCGCTGGCCCCATCTACCAAGGGTGGCAGGTTCTAACTCAGCACCGGCCAAACTGCAACAAAAAAATAGCCAGGCATTCTGGCGGGCACCTGTAGATAGAGCTACTCGGGAGGCTAAGGCGAGAGAATCGTCTAACCTCAGGAGTTGGAGGTTGCTGTGAGCTGTGACCTCATGGCACTCTACCCAGGGTGATAAAAGTGAGATTCTGTCTCTTAAAAAAAATAAAAAATAAAAAAAAGTCCTGGGCAGCTCCTGTGGCTCAGTGAGTATGGTGTCAGTCCCATATACCGAGAGGGGCAGGTTCGAACCTGGCCCTGGACAAACTGCAACAACAACAAAAAAATAGTAGGGCGTTGTGGCATGGACCTGTAGTCCCAGCTACTCAGGAGACTGAGGAATTGACTAAGCCCAAGAGCTGGAGGTTGCCGTGAGCTGTGACACCACAGTACTCTACCAAGGGCAACAAAGAAAGACTCTCTCTCTTAACAACAACAACAAAAAAAACCCTTCCAAAAATCTCATTTTCTATCAGAAACTCTATCAATAAGAAACATGCACTACATAAAGTCCACAGAATACTCCAGTTGCCAAAGTTTAATCAGTTTGTTGACATACAAAAACACATTGTTTTAAGAAAACAATATTACAAAACTGAAACTTTTCCTCTAGATTGACATACTCCCTGTCCTATGAGGTTTACTTCTACATTTGGTTCTCTTTCCATCAATGTTTCAGTTGTATTATAGATTAAATATATATTTTGTACTACCCTCCCATGCCTTATGGTACTTTTTAAGTGGGTTCAGTGAATTCTATACACAACTCTTAAGAATACATTTCTTGGGCAGCACCTGTGGCTCAGTGAGTAAAAAGTGAGACTCTGTCTCTACCAAAAAAAAAAAAAAAAAAAAAATACATTTCTTTTCCTTTACTAGAAGCCCAACCATGGATTCATGGGTAGTGTATATGATGAGTATTCATAACAAAGTTATTAGGAATTCAGAGAACAGTTTCATACAAACTAAACAGATATTCAGTTTGAGAGTCTAATACCTGAAAACCTAAAAAAGCTCACTGCTATAGGATTATTTAAAAACTAACAATACTGGGTGGTGCCTGTGGCTCAAGGAGTAGGGTGTCATCCCCATATATCAGAGGTGGCGGGTTCAAACCTGGCCCTGGCCAAAAACTGCAAAATAAATAAATAAATAAAGATGTATGTTGAAAAAAAAAACTATTAAAAAAAAATAAAAAACTAACAAACTAACAATATTCTCGGGTGGCAGCTGTAGCTCAGGGGGTAGGGCGTTGGCCCCATATACTGAGGGTGGCAGGTTCAAACCCAGCCCCAATTCAAACTGAAACAAAAAAATAGCCAGGCATTGTGGTGGGTGCCTGTGGTCCCAGCTACTCGGGAGGCTGAAGCAAGAGAATCACCTAAGCCCAGGAGTCAGAGGTTGCTGTGAGCTGTGATGCCATGGAACTCTACCGAGAGTGATAAAGTGATAAAAAAAAAAAAAAAAAAAAAAAACTAACAATATTCTCAAAGATAGTAAATATACATTTTTTTAAGAGCCAGAGTCTCAAGCTGTTGCCCTGAGTAGAGTGCCATAGCATCATAGCTCACAGCAACCTCCAACTCTTGGGCTCAAGTAATCCTCTCTTTTTAGTAGAGATGCGGTCTTTCTTTTGCTCAGACAATACACCTGACTCGGCCTCCCAGAGTGCTAGGATTACAGGCATGAGCCACTGTGTCCAGACGATAGTAAATATTTTTATAGCACTTTTTCAAGGGCAGTGCCTGTGGCTCGAAGGAGTAGGGCTCCGGCCCCATATACCAGAGGAGGTGGGTTCAAACATGGCCCTGGCCAAAAACTGCAAAAATAAGATAAAATCAGCACTTTTTCAAGGAAATATCTATTATTTCTATAAAGAGTGTAAGTAGTTGACAATTACTGAGTTGCAGCTTTGAAATTTTGTATCCAAAGAATATTATACCTATAAAATCATTAAATTCAGTTCATTTCTTCTCACTTTCAAAATAACTAGAAACACAATAGAAAACCTATAGTCAATAGTCTAAAAAGGACTCCACCTGCAAGACTCTTAAATTCACTCAAATAAGAACAGGTTATGAAAGATACTTGTGCTCAGCTGGCTATACACAGTAGATTATTTCATATGTAAAAAAGACACCTTACCTTGCTTTCACTGATTTCTCGAATCCACTCTTTTACCAGGTTATTTAATTTTCCCAAAATTAAAATCCTGTTGATAAAGCAATTATCAATCAAGTAACTGATTATTTAATTTTCCCAAAATTAAAATCCTGTTGATAAAGCAATTATCAATCAAGTAACTGATTATTTGTTATTTGTTAACTGTTGTTATTCCAGGTCATTACTACTTAAATACAAAAAGTTTTAAATAGGTGGCTTCCTAAATTTTAATTTTTAAGTGATCAGAAACATACATTAGTACTGTTATACTGAGTAAGACATTCCTGTCTCCTGACAATTCAGTACTTTAACTAAAAGCATCAAAAATCCAAAATAACAGAATAGAACTCTAAGTAGAATAAAGTTTTCTCTCCCAAGTATCGCTTTTGTCTGAAACAGACATACAGATTTGAGAGAATAGCTCGAGTGAAAGATGTCTCAAAATTAATTTCAACATTAAACTTAAACATATAAATTCAAAAAACATATACATATACTTACCTGCGCTGCAGTTCTTCTTCTTCTTCAAAAACCCCAAAGGGCTTCAGAGTCTCAATAAGTTTCTGTGTAAGTATGCAGTCAGTCTCCTTGGGGGCTGCTAAGCTGATAGGAGAAGTAATGCCATAGTGCTTCTGTGGCGGCTGTGTTTGTTGTGATCCCTGTGTTGTAACTGGACTATAAATGGAATTGGATAAAATTACTGCCAAAAAAAAAAAAAAATTCTACAATTTGAAGCATATCAGCATGATTCGAAAAACTACTTTAATAAAATACAGTTGGTTCCCGCCATACCTAAAAAAATTTTCACAACAAAAAGTAATCAAAAGCAAGTGACAACAAGAAAATAATCTTGTCCCAAGGATTTTAACCTCATCACTATCTAAATGCCTAAGTTAACTATAAGTACTTACATCAAATATATACCTAGAGAAAATACAATCTAGAAGATAGCAATCTTCTGAGAAATTTTAACTCTTTAAAAGAGTAAAACCTGTTACATTATTTCTAAATGACAAACCGTTTATCAATACAAAAATGACTGTTTACCAATATAGAAAATTCCCCAAAGGGAATTTGGTAAAAGACTTACACTTCAACAATATTAGTCTAAAAGGCTTTTCCTGGGTGGTGCCTGGGCTCAAGGAGTAGGGCACCGGTCCCATATAACGGAGGTGGTGGGTTCAAACCTAGCCTTGGCCAAAAAAAAAAAATCATTAAACCCACCTTTAAAAAAAAAAACAAAACATAAAAGGCTTTTCCATTTTAAGAGAAGTTCCAGATTTGTATAATCAGTAGCAAACTGGCACACACTTAACACAACTGGCAAAAAGGCACAGCATGCTTTAAATATTTAGAAACTAAGACTCAATTACTTTATAAACCCCCCAAAATCATGGTTTTTAATTAAAATAACTTCATTTTAATTAAAATAATTAACTTCGTGTCAATGAACGCCTCTAAAAATTAACAAATAGCACAATTATTTAAAAGTTGGATAAACATGAAAAACCAGCTAAGAGATAAGGAACGACTTTTACAACTAGATCAGTTTGTCCTTCAGATTCCATTTCTTCAGAAAGTGTTGATGGGCTAGTGTAGTGGCTGTAATCCTAGCTCTCTTGACAGGATCACTTGAGGCCAGGAGTTCCACACCAGCCTAAGAGCAAGACCCTCATCTGTACAAAAACATAATATTGAGCAGGTCCTTGTAGTCCCACCTACTCAAGGTGTGGCAGAAGGATCCCTTGAGCCCAGGAGTTTGAGAGTGTAGTGAGCTATGATGACACCTCTGTGCTCTAGCCAGACTACAGAGCTGGACTCTGCCTCTTCAAAGTGCTCATTTTATATTCACACAGAGAAAAGTAACTACTTTTCTCCAAGTTCTAAATACATTCTTCTACTTTAAAGTGTGATAATCAGGCTGGGCATGGTGGCTCATGCCTGTAATCCTAGCACTCTGGGGGGCCAGGGTGGGTATACTGCTTGAGCTCAGGACTTGAAGACCATCCTGAGCAAGAGTTAGACCCCTTTTCTGAAACTAGCCCGGCATTGTGGCAGGTGCCTATAGTTCCAGCTATTTCAGAGGCTGAACCAAGAGAATCGCTTGAGCCCCAGAGTTCAAGGTTGCTGTGAGATATGTAGTTCACAGCAACCTCAAACTCTTGACTACAACAGATCCTTCCACCTCAGTTTTTCTATTTTTAGTAGGGACGGGGTCTGGCTCTTGCTCAGGTTGGTTTTTCAAACCCTGAGCTCAGGTGATCCACCCACCCAGAGTGCTAGGATTATAGGCAGGAGCTGCCTGGCTGCCTCCAAGTTTCCCTGTGTCCTTTTTTGTGAGGCAGGGGTGAGGGGTTAAGAGCACTTAACATGAATGACATCTACTCTTTTAACAAATGTTCAAGTGGACAACACCTTATTAATTATTAAAGTATTTAAATGTTAAAAAAGTACACTCACTACATATAGTAACATAAATAGGTTCTCCTGTATTATTCATGAGTTTTTTCAAGTAAACTATAGCCTTTCATGATTACCCAGAAATTACGAATGCTTTTATAAATTATTTAACATGAGTAAAGCTATAAATGAAAACAAAGGGAGTGTAAAGTTCATTCTGTGTAAGCTACACTTTGTTCAAGCAAGTAGAGTTTTCAAGCAAAGCTTAAGTTGAAATCATGGTTCGTAGCTTCAAATAATAAACCTGTTTTTGCTTTATTTTGTATAAATAATGTTTATCTGCATTTTTCCCTCTTTCTAAAGGGGCTAAATTCATTAACCAGTTCAGTTTGGATCATAAAAAAATATGAGTGCCCACTCTCTATGGGTACTCTTTTTTTTTTTTTTTTTGAGACAGAGCCTCAAGCTGTCACCCTGGATAGAGTTCCGTGGCATCACAACTCACCGAAACCTCTAATTCCTGGACTCAAGCCCACTGAGCCACAGGTGCCGAGCCATCTCTATGGGTACTCTTTCCAATTCTTTTCTTACTCAAATCTTCAGATTTTACATTGTCATACAAAAAACAATTGGAAAGCTACTGCCTACTTCAGCTATCTCATTAGAATATTAGGATACAGTCTCTGATTTCTGTAAGTGTATATCTGTTCATCCTAATTTGACAAAATACTGATGACTACATTAATTTCCACACAAACATTTTAATGGAAAAATAAGTTACATTCAAGTTGGAAATCTTTACTTTATTTGAAAAGTAGACATTGGCTCAGCGCCTGTGGCTCAATGGGCTAAGGTGCCAGCCACATACACCTGAGCTGGCGGGTTCGAATCCAGCCCAGGCCGCCAAACAACAACGAAGGCCATAACCAAAAAATGGCCAGGCATTGTGGCGGGCACCTGTAGTCCCAGCTACTTGGGAGGAGGAGGCAAGAGACTCACTTGAGCCCAGGAATTGGAGGTTGCTGTGAGTTGTGATGCCACAGCACTCTATCCAGGGTGAAAGCCTGAGGCTCTGTCTCAAAAAATAAATAAATACATAAATAAATAAACAAACAAACAAACTGAAATGTAGACATCATCAAACCTCAGTATTACTTTATATTAAAATAAAGCCACCAGGCTCAGCACCTGTGGCTCAATGGGCTAAAGCGCCAGCCACATACACCTGAGTTGGCGGGTTCGAATCCAGGCCGGGCCTGCCAAACAACGACGGCTGCAACCAAAAATGGCCGGGCATTGTGGTGGGCACCTGTAGTCCCAGCTACTTGGGAGGCAAAGTCAAGAGACTTGCTTGAGCCCAGGAACTGGAGGTTGCTGTGAGCTGTGATGCCACCACACTCTATCCTGGGTGACATCTTGAGTCTCTGTCTCAAAAAAAAAAAAAAAAAAGAAAAAATTTAAAAAAAGCCACCATGTATTTGTTCCTTCTAACTCATGAAAGGACATATATGTGCATAACATGTTATGTATGTATGTACATTCATAGAGAACACATATCTAATTCAAGTAAGAACATACGTAAAAATAAAACACAAGTAAAAAACAAATACATGTTCTGAAATTTACAAGGTATTTGTGCCTCCAATACAAATGGATTAGTGTTTGCTTAAGTGGAGAGACTAAGAAGTCCAGGTTGCTAGATGCTTTACATGCCCAAAGTGGAAGCAATAAAACCACTATTATTTATATACATTTTTTTTTCTTTTTTATTTGGAGACAGAGCCTCAAACTGTTGCCCTGGGTAAAGTGCGATGGCATCACAGCTCACAGCAACCTCCAACTCCTGGGCTCAAGGGATTCTCCTGCCTCCACCTCCCAAGTAGCTAGGACTACAGGTGCCCACCATAATGCCTGGCTATTTTTGGTTGCAGTCACCATTGTTGTTTGGTGGGCTTGGGCTGGATTTAAATCCGCCAGCTCAGGTGTATGTGGCTGGCGCCTTAGCCGTGTGAGCCACAGGCACCGAGCCCACTGTTATATTTTAAATAGAGGAAGTCAAATTTCTCCATCTTGGCTTGGTGCCTGTAGCACAATGGTTATAGCGCCAGCCACATACACCAAGACTGGTGGGTTCAAACCCGGCCAAAGCCAGCTAAACAACAATAACAACTGCAACAACAAAATAGCCAGGTGTTATGGCGGGCACCTGTAGTCCCAGCTACTGGGAGGCTGAGGCAAGAGAATCGCCTAAGCCCAGGAGTTTGAGGTTGCTGTGAGCTGTGATGCCATAGCAGCACTCCACTCAGGGCAACATAGTGAGACTCTGTCTCAAAAAAAAAAAAATGTTTTTCCATCTTAAAAATTAATTACAGTGGTAAACTTAGGGAATATTTTTGCGAGTGGTGCCTATGGTTCAGTGGGTAGGATGCTGGCTCCATATACAGAGGTTGGCAGATTCCAATCTGGGTCCCCCTTCAAATTGCAAGAAAAAAAGAGCTGGGTGTGGGGGGAGCCTGTAGCTCAAAGGAGTAGCTGGCTCCATATGCCAGAGGTGGCAGGTTCAAACCCAGCCCTGGCCAAAAACCGCAAAAAAAAAAAAAAAAAAAAAAATAGCTGGGCTACTCAGGAGAATGAGGCCTAAGCCCAAGAGCTGGAGTTTGCTGTGAGCTGTGACGACACAGCACTCTACTGAGAGCAACAGCGTGAAACTTTGTCTCTTAAAAAAAAAAGGCAATTTTTTGCTACTGTTTTGTTTCTAACAAATAATATACACTATAATATTAGGCAATTTAGAACACTGGTCTGTAATAAGAAAGAATAAGGATTCTAAGCTTTACATACGCACTGACAGACTCACTCTTGAAACCGTACACCAGAGAGCTATCATTCCAAAGAAAACAAAGCTCTTCCTCCCATTCTTGAACATAGTAGGCATCTGCCCAAGTCTATCACTTTTTGGAAACCTTTTTATAAGTATGCAATTTTCTTCAGACATTACTCTGAAACTTAAGTTTGTATATTTTATGTAAAACAATAAGAAAAAAAACAAACTACGCATGGAAGCTATAGAATTTATGATTTAATTAAAATTTCCCTCTGGTTTTCTTTCTTTTTTTTTTTTTTTGTAGAGACAGTCTCACTTTATCACCCTCGGTAGAGTGCCGTGGCGTCATATAGTTCACAACAACCTCCAACTCCCAGGCTAAGGGATTCTCTTGCCTCAGCCTCCCGAGTAGGTGGGACTACAGGCGCCTGCCACAACTCCCAGCTATTTTTCTGTTTTGCAGTTCAGTCGAGGAGGCCGGATATACGGGGCCAGGGCCCTACTCAGTGAGCCAGGCGCCGCCCTCTTTTTATTTTTTATTCACTTTGGGTAGCGTGCCACAGCGTCATAGCTCACAGGAACCTCCAGCTCCTGGGCTTAGGCAATTCTCTTGCCTCAGCCTCCAGAGTAGGTGGGACTACAGGCACCCACAACACTCAGCTATATTTTTGTTGCAGTGTGGCCGGGAAACGCGCACCCTCTGTATGTGGGAACAATGCACTACCCACTGAGCCACAGGTGCCACCCTTTCCTCTGGTTTTCTTTTCTTTTTTTTTTTTTTTTTAAGGTTTTTATTGTATCAGAAATGTCATATCAATTGTAGTATTCCCTTTTTGATTTTTTTTCTTTCTTTTTTTTTTTTTTTTTTTAAACAGAGCCTCAAGCTGTCACCCTGGAGAAAGTACTGTGGCATCACAGCTCACAGCAACCTCCAATTCCTGGGCTCAAGCGAGTCTCTTGCCTCCGCCTCCCAAGTAGCTGGGACTACAGGCGCCAGCTATTTTTTGGTTGCAGCCGTCATTGCTGTTTGGCGGGCCCAGGCTGGATTCAAACCCGACAGCTCAAGTGTACGTGGCTGGCGCCTTAGCCCGTTGAGCCACAGGTCCGAGCACCCTCTGGTTTTCAATATCAAGAATGCTTGTGCTTTCCCTGGTTTGTTTTCATCTCATGAACGCAATTTGCATCTGCCTTTAAGATTCAGCCTGAATTCGTACAATGAAACTGCTAGCTATCCTGTGTAAGTTCTCTACTCTACAAAAATCACTGTATTTCCTTAAGAACTAGTTTTAGTATCCTAACTTCTTGCTGTTTTGTACCTCTATCCTTATTCTTCCTTTTCACCTACCTCTAACACAAACATCTTTCAAGATTTTAATATATGCCTAAAGCAATCTTAAAAGTCCTAATCCTTTCTGAAACAGACCAAGACATAAATACACACCTACACATAGCAGTTAATACATATACATATATGAACTTTATCCCCTCTCAAAACCATAATGACAGTCAAACGTGTTCCCCCCCCCCAACACACACAAACCTTATCATTTAGGTTCAAAACCTGGAGTAAGAATTTTTATAACTCTTCTCTCCTTGGAACATGGGGTATTTTCTTTAAAGTTTTCATCAAGGCAAAGCTCACATAGAACGCACGTCTCTCTTTCAATTTTAACAACACCGTATGTAACAATTCCATTTCACCTACTGTGATTTTGACTCTGCCATCTTGGTCTTGCTCATTTCTTCTAGGCCCTTGCAATAGACATACATATACTGCCACCAAGCATTTCTTCCTAAAATGCAGCTTTCTAAAAACTGTGACACCTGGTAATAGTATTTACCACTGTTTGCCAAATATGGTCTCAACTCAGAAGCAATCCAATGAATATCCTCTGAAGCAGGCCTGATTCACTTCTGTCACTAGTTGTGTCATTCTTGGTAAGTTGTATTTCCACTGATTTACCTTAGAATTTATTGAATGTCATCTCAACTATGAATAACAAACTAGAAATTTTATGGGCGGCACCTGCGGCTCAGTGAAAAGGGCGCCGGCTCCATATGCTGGAGGTGGCCGGTTCAAACCCAGCTCCAGCCAAAAACTGAAAAAAAAACTAGAAATTTTAAAACTATTACACATTTACTATACTAAACAGCAGTTTCCGAACATGGAAAGTTTTTGGACCAATGATGAAAAATAGGTCCTTTCCTTTCCCCTGCTAGCCTATTCAAGATCTGACTCTAATTAGGATAAATATTTAGGTACTTAGAAAGAATAGTGACATTTTAATGAAATAACCATTTAAGACTACTGGCAGTTTATTTCAAGAGTTTAGGCTACAACTTACCCAATACATATAGGATCAAGAAACTACCTTGGGGCTCCACACCTGTAGCTCAAGCAGATAAGGCACTAGCCACATACACCAGAGCTGGTAAGTTCAAATCCAGCCCAGGCCTGCCAAACAACAATGATGACTACAACCAAAAAATAGCTGGGCATTGTGGCAGGCGCCTGTAGTCCCAGCTACTTGGGAGGCTGAAGCAAGAGAATCGCTTAAGCCCAGGAGTTGGAGGTTGCTGTGAGCTGTGATGCCACAGCACTCTACCCAGGACGACAGCTTGAGGCTCTGTCTGTAAAAAAAAAAAAAAAAGAAAAGCAAAAAGAAAAGAAAAAAAAGAATGAAAAAAGAAACTACCTTGTCTAATAATTACAAAGCTAACTCAAATACTATAAGTTCTTATAATTTGCTAACTTTAGTAAGTATACAGCCAAAGT
>CAUYON010112997.1:0-11018 GCA_963573935.1 Arctocebus calabarensis
TGAACCTGCCACCTTTGGTATATGGGGCTGGCACCCTACATGATGAGCCCTAGGCACCACCCTAATTTTTCTATTTTTTGTAGAGACAGAGTCTTGCTATGTTTTCCAGGCTGGTCTCAAACTCCTGACCTCCCTCCTTGGCCTTCCAATAAGATTACAGGTGTGAGCCACAACGCCCAGCCCAATCTTTTTTTCTTCTGGGAAAGGAAAAAGAAAGAAAAAAATGAAAAGATGCTCTTATGGGCAAATTTTTAATGCATCTTCCAAATATGCCAGCATGGTTTCCTTACAATATGATGTTTGGCACGCTACCATCAAGACAAGGGGTCTAGCTCTCCTCCCCTTGAATTGAGGTAGGCCTATGAGTACAACAGTAGTGACACCATGTGACTTCACAGGCCCAGTTATAAAAGGTAACTCAGACACCATGACTTAAAGAAATGGAGCACAATCAACTCTCAGACATGTGAAACTTCAGTTGATTTCAGCCTTCAGCCTTTTAAGCCACTCCAGCTGGTGGGGAGAAGAGCCGAGATCTTGGCCAAAATGCTGTTGTGATCAAATGAATGTTGTCATTGTTTTAAGTCACTAGACTTCGGGGTGTTTTGTTGCACAGCATTGGAAAAACAAAACAGTGTTATTATTAATATCATGTCTGCTAATTGACTACCCAATAGCCTCTCTTCTTTCTAAACCTCAATTTTCTTTGCAGCAGCAAAATGCCTAGTTACAAAAACTTATTTCCCAACGTATCTTGTAGCTAGAAGTTGATATGTGATTCATTTCTGACTAATGAAATGTAAGCAGACATTTACTGGTTAGGATTTTAGAAAAGCTTAATTCCTAACAAAAAGGGACAGACTCAGTATACACATTGCTTTTATATACAATGCCTGGAGTTATTTTGCGACAATGGAGACAAAGGTTTGGCTTCATGAGTGTTCAATCCCTGAAGTCACCTAGGGCCCTGCCCTGTAGCTTCATGCTGTGCTGTTACCATCTTGACATTCTTGACAACAGATCCTCCCGCACCCCCACCCCTGTTTCCATTTTGCACTGGGCCCCACAATTACATAGCCAGTCCTTGTTCCACACTAAGTAGAGGTGAAAGCTAGAAGGAGCCACTGTCCTTAAAGACTTACTGGAGGCTAAACTACACCCTGCCCAGATTTCTACCTTCGGTGCTTCTTATTTTGTGAGAATGATAGCCTCCTTTAAGATACTGTAGTAAAATTCAACATTGATACTGTTCATTCAGCACTTATCCTTGCTTTTTTAGATTAAACGTAACTGTATGTCAGCATTTCCCTTGTCAGACCACAGGAATCTACATGAGAGTCAAGACATTTCTCACTGATCTGTGGATTCTCCCTGGATCTCAGTACGGAGCTTTCATTCATGAGAGTCTTCCAAGCCTAGGAACCATGTTAAAGACCAGACTCTACCCTCAAGGATCTTACCAGCTACGAGTGGCCTCAAAAACATAAAGTTGTTATTCTGTACAGCGTGTTAGTAAAATGATAGCACTAACACAGCCTTTAGGGAAAGTGGGTAAAGGAAGTCAGTCAATATCCATTTGATCAATGTAACTTTCACACCATCACTTCTGTTCCCTTCAGTTTTGTCATCAGGCCAAGAAGGGTGCCTCTGTCTATGGATTTGTCCAACAACTTAGTGTACCTTTTCATAGTTTGTGTAGTTCAGATCTGTGTGTGCTTATTTTTCTCAAGTTTGGGGACAGTATTTGCACTTGCCTTATTTTTTGTATTCTTCAGAGTACATGATTAAAAAAAAACAAAAAACTGTACTCATGGAAAAATACCAGTGGTTGCTAGGGTTTAGGGAGTAAGGAAGAATGAATAAGCAGAGCATAGAGGATTTTTAGGGCAGCCAAATAACATCTGACTTAGGATGGTTAGATTTAAGATTTTTTGACTTTATGATGGTGTAAATACACTTTCAATAAGAACTGTATTTGAGTACCCATATAACAATTCTGTTTATCACTTTTAGTACGGTATTCACGAAATTACATGAGATATTCAATACTTTATTACAAAACGGGCTTTGCGTCAGATGACTTTGCCTATCTGTGAGCTGATGTAAATGTTCTGAGCATTTAAGGTAGTCTAGGTTAAGGTATGATTTTCAGTAGGTTGAATGTATTAAAGGTATTGTCAACTCATGATGAGTTTATCAGGACATAACGTCATTATAAATCAAGGGGAAGTATTGTATGATACTGTGACTATGTCTACATGTCATTATACATTTGTCAAAACCCATGGAATGTACAACATTAAGAGTAAACCCTAATATTACTACTGTTTTTTGTTTGTTTTTTGTAGAGACAGAGTCTCACTTTATCATCCTTGGTGGAGTGCTGTGGTGTCACACAGCTCACAGCAACCTCCAACTCCTGGGCTTAGGCGATTCTCTTGCCTCAGCCTCCCGAGTAGCTGGAACTACAAGAGCCGCACCTGCCACAACGCCCGGCTATTTTTCTGTTTTGCAGTTCGGCCGAGGCTGGGTTTGAACCCGCCACCTTCGATATAGGGGGCCGGCACCCTACTCCATGAGCCATAGGCACCGCCCGAGTAAACCCTAATATAAACTGTGGACTTCAGGTGGTTATGATGTGCCATTGCATGTTCATTAACTACAGGACACATCCCACTCTAGTGTGGGATGTTGATAAGAAGTTATACGTGCGTGTGGGTAGGGGGTATATAGAACTTTGTATTTTCTGCTCAACTTTGCCGTGAATGTAAAATTGCTCAAATTGGTTCTCAACCTTCCTAATACCGCTATGTATTTTCATTGTTACAAAGGGGTCACAACCCACAGATTGAGAACCTCTGCTCTAAAAGATAAAGACTATATTTTTTTCCAAACAAGGTTTTGTTGTGTCGCCCTGGTTAGAGTGCAGTGGTATCATCAGAGCTCACGGCCTCCTCAAACTACTGGGTTCAAGCAGTCCTCCTGTCTCAGCCTGCCAAGTAGCTGGAAGTATGCACCACCATACCTACCTAATTTTTTTATTTTTTGTAGAGACAGGATATTGCTCTTTCTCAGTCTGGTCTTGAACTTCTGGCCTCAAGCAATCCTCCTGTTTGGACCTCCCAAAGTGCTAGGATTACAGGCATGAGGCACTAGACCCCACCTAAAGAATACTTTTTATAAAGAAAATAAAGTCTATTAAAAAAGAAAAATTATTAAAATATATTTCCTAGAATCATATTATAAGAATATATTTTATAAATACATTTCTCTTGCTAGATTTGACTGCTATATTATTTTATTTTGTGACCATAGGCAGATTCCCTTTTTTTATGGTAGTGAGTTAACTGAGAGGGAGTTGGATAGGTGATTTAATTGCTTGGCCTTTAAAGTCAAACCACCCAACTGAATGACTTTGGGGCTGTGTGACACCTCACAACCTCTGTTTCCACATTTGTAAATTTCCCATAAACCTAGTCTCTATGATGTAGAGTTGCTCTGAGGAGGGAAAAATGAGGAAATGTAAGATACCTTGTATATCCTGTGTGTCAAATAAATACTAGTACAGTGGACTCTTACTGATTCTGGCTACTCCTAGGCCAGTGCAAACATCTCTCTAGTAAACACATCTCTATTCTGTCCAGGGATGTATCCTTGCCACTCGCAGACTGTTTCTCTCTGTTCTGTGCTGCTATAACAGGATACCACAGACCTGGTAGTTTATAATGAACACAAACTTATTACTCATAGTTCTGGAGGCTGGGAAGTATAAGATCAAAGTCTGGCAAGTTTGGTATCAGGTGAGGGGCTGGTCTCCACTTCCATGAAGTCTTTTTTTTTTTTGAGACAGAGCTTCAAGCTATCACCCTGGATAGAGTGCTATGGCATCACAGTTCACAGCAACCTCCAATTCCTGGCCTCAAGCAAGTCTCCTGCCTCCACCTCCCAAGTAGCTGGGACTACAGGCGCCCGCCACAACACCCAGCCATTTTTTGGTTGCAGCCATCATTGTTGTTTGGTGGGCCCCAGGCTGGATTCGAATCCACCAGCTCAGGTGTACGTGGCTGGCGCCTGAGCCCATTGAGCTATAGGCGCCGAGCCTCCATGAATTCTTGAATGCTATGTTCTCATCCTCATATGATAGGACAGCAACAAGATGACAGAGTAGAAGGGGGCCAAACTTGTCCTTTTATGAGAAGCTCACTCTCATGCTAACCAACCCAATCCCTCCATAACAGCACTAATGCAGTCATGCATGATGCCAAACACCTCCCATAAGGCCTTGCCTCCCAACATTGACGAATTAGGGATCAAGTTTCCAACCCATGAACTTTGGGGGATACATTTAGACCACAGCACAGACCATGTGTTTTTATTGGCTCTGGACCACCTCAATTCCAAATAGTGTATGGACACAGGCCTGAGCAAATCAACTCATTTACACATTACAAGCCAGGCCAGTTTACTTAGGGATGAGCAAGTAACCCAAGTCGGATCATGGAAATGCATTAAAAATTTTGCTGAGATGAGACTTCTGGGACCAAAACCCTCTTTACTTGTGGCCTCAAGGCTAAAAATATGTAAGGTCTGGAGCTTCTGCAGCCATTTTTACCATCACGAGAGAAGCTGTCTAAGAATATAGCACCAGAGAGAAGGAGAAGAGCAATAGAGCCTCAGAGAGAGAAACTGTTCCCTAACATTACCTAAAATCCCTGAGCCCAGCGTTCGGTTACATGATAATATAAACCCAGTATGGGTTGAATTTTCTACCCAAAGTTTGAAGAGTTCCAATGGCTCTGCTATTATTATGGGTGAAAATTTTACTAAAAGTATACTATACATCAAGATTGAAGAATGTGATTGAGATATATTTTAATTACTCATAATTATACCAATCTGATGACAATTTTTACAGTCTGGCATGTTACCTTGGAAAAATAGGAATAGAAAGGAACGTCCTCAACCTAAGAAGAGGCCTATATGAAAATCTGACAGATGGTGTCATAAAATGATAAGAGGCCGAATATATCCCTACTAAGATGGGTAATAAGGAAAGGATGTTATGTTAGTCAAGGTTCTTCAGAGAAATAGAAACAATAGGATACATATGAAGATTTATTATGAGGAATTGACTCATGGGATCATGAAGGCTGGGAATTCCTACCATCTATTATCTGTAAGCAGGAGACTTCAGTTCAAATCTTAAAGGAACCAAAGTAGCTGATGGTATAAATCTCAGTCCAAGGGTAGGAAAAGATGACATGAAATGTCTCAGTTTAAGCAATGAGGTAAAAAAAAATGAATGATTTTCTCCTTTCTCCACATTTTGTTTTACCCAGGTTATCAATGGATTGAATAATGCCCACCTACATTGGGGAGGTCAATCTATTTTACTGATTTCATTGATTCATATGCTAATCTCATCCAGAAACCCTCACAGACACACCTAGAAATAATGATTAATCTGGGCACCACAAACCCAGTCAAGATGACAAATAAAATTAACTATCACAGATGTCCACTCCCACTATTTCTATTTAATATTGTGCTGGAGGTTCTAACATTATAAGAAGGAAACAGCTAACTAGAGAAAAGCAAAGGAAAGAAAGACATATCTCTCTTTATTTACATGTGATACAACCATCTAAGTAAAAATCCTAAAGAATCTGCAAATAAGCTATTTGAATGAAAAGTAAGTTTAGTGGTAGGGTACGATGTCAATATACAAAACCTAATTGTATTTCTCCATAGTAACGATGAACAATTAGAAATTGAAATTAAAATTTACTATTTACAGTAACATCAAAAATATGCTTAAGGATAAATTTGACAAAGATGTAAAGACATGTACACTGAAAACTATGAAATAATGCTTAGAATTAAATAAGACAACAACAAAAAGTGTATGTTCCTAGAATCCTTGATATCATTAAGCTGTTAATTCTTTCCAAATTGTTGTATAGATTTAAAGCATCCAAATAAAAATCCCAGCCACCTACTTTGTAGAAGAGTATGCTGATTTTAAAGTTTATATGAAAGTAAAAAAGATCTAGACTAGACAAAACAACTTGTCAGGGAAAAAGAACAAAGTTAGAGAACATCATGTGTATGCACATGCATGTTTTATTTTAAAAGTACTTTCAGAAGGGTGGCGCCTATAGCTCAAGAGGCTAATGCGTCAACCACATATGCCAGAGCTGGCAGGTTCAAATCCAGCCCATGTCTGCCATATGACAATGACAACTACAACCCCCACCCCCCACTGAAAAAAAAATAGTAGGGGCATTGTGGCGGGTGCCTGTAGGCCCAGCTACTTGGGAGGCTGAAACAAGAGACTCGTTTAAGCCCAGGAGTTAGAGGTTTCTGTGAGCTGTGATGCCACGGCACTCTACCCAGGACAACAGCTTGAGGCTTTGTCTCAAAAAAAAGCATTTCAGGAGGTGGGGAGGCCATGGGGTGTGACACATCTCTTGGGGATAGGATACAATTATAAGAGGGACGTTAACAAATGCAATCAGTGTAAGCTGGTTCTTTGCATCCTTAATGAATAGCCAACCATAACAAGAAAGAAAGAAAGAAAGAAAAAAAGAAAGAGAGAGAGAGAGAGAGAGAGAGAGAGAGAGAGAGAGAGAAAGAAAGGAAGGAAGAAAGAAAGAAAGAAAAAAAATTTTCTTCCTTCTTAAAAAAAAGTATTTTCTGGCTCGGCACCTGTGGCTCAACGGGCTAAGGCACCAGCCACATACACCTGAGCTGGCGGGTTCGAATCCAGCCCGGCCCGCCAAACAACAATGACGGCCGTAAACAAAAAATGGCCGGGTGTTGTGGTGGATGCCTGTAGTCCCAGCTACTTGGGAGGTGGAGACAGGAGACTCACTTGAGCCCAGGAATTGGAGGTTGCTGTGAGCTGTGATGTCACAGCACTCTATCCAGGGTGACAGCTTGATGCTCTGTCTCAAAAAAAAAAAAAAAAAGTATTTTCTTAGAAAGTAATTTCTAGGGGTAAAATTTGTGGGTAAAGGGCTAGAAATGATTTTAAGAAAGCTTAGTATATTATTATAATAATTTGGAGCTCAAAACATTTAGATTTGAAATATTTTAAAGGTAAATTAGAAGTTATCATGAGCTTTAAAAATTCCCAAGTGATTTTACCCTTTGGAAAATAGGTGAGAATGAAATGGGATGGAGTCGAGAGATAGGGTGGAATTACCTGCTGGTGACATATGCTGGGTAGGAAAAAAATGTTCTAATTTATTAAACAAATTAATATCGTGGTAAATTTACTAATAAATGAAAGGAAAACATCCTGCCATACAGAAGATATTTTATAAATATTTAATGTTTATAATTATGCATTAATAGAGCAAAGAGTAACTTAACCTGAATTTTTAGAAGCTTCAAAAAATGCACTGAATTGGGCACCTACTAATGAAAACTTCAGTGCTGGGCATGTCACTAACCAGCCAGTTAACACTAGGCAGATAACTTTACCTCCCTAGATTGCAGCCTTGACATTTTCAAAAGGAAGTTATTAAAGAACTGTCTTGAGAGCTATCTCATAGATTCTATTTAGGCATTTTTTTTTTTTTTTTTGAGACAGAGCCTCAAGCTGTCACCGTGGATAGAGTGCTGTGGCATCACAGCTCACAGCAACCTCCAACTCCTGGTCTCAAGCGAGTCTCCTGCCTCCGCATCCCAAGTAGTTGGGACTACAGGCGCCTGCCACAACGCATGGCCATTTTTTGGTTGCAGCCATCACTGTTGTTTGGCAGGCACGGGCTGGATTCGAGCCTGCCAGCTCAGGTGTACGTGGCTGGCGCCTTAGCCCGTTGAGCCACAGGCACCGAGCCTAGGCATTTCTATTAATATTTCAGTGTTACTACATTTTGAGATAACGTTCGTTTACTTCTTACCTATAGAATCCACCTCCTCATAATTTATTTTTGTTAAAAAACAGTACCATGGGATTATCGTGGTTGCATCCAAAGAATCCTGTGTTATGAAATCGTCAAGCACCAGTAAAGAAGCCAGTTAAGTCCAGCATGGTGGTACAGTCTATGATCTCAGCCCCTTGGGAGCCTGAGGCAGAAGGATTGCTTGAGCCCAGATGTTCAGGACTACAGTGTGTTACAACTGCACCTGAAAATAGCCACTGAACTTGAGCCTGGGCAACATAGCAAGACCCTATCTATAAAACAATTAAATTTTAAATTTAAACAGTCATTTAGCATGCCTCTATTGCTGGCAATGGAAACTTCTGTCTTTTCTTTCTTCTTTACAGTCACCCAAAATGTAGTCTATGATACATGATATGCATAGAATGCATTATTTCTCTCTACTGATTTTCAGATCCATCTAAGAGTGTTGAAGGATACATAAGTAAACTAAAAAATGTACAGTGTTATGAACAGAAGTAACTAGTTCATGTTCATCAATTGACCTTTCTATAGTTACATATGAAAATCTCTTTCCCATATTTTTGGAAGTCTGATTCCTAACTTACTAAAAGAACTTTTAAACCCTGCTTAGGTTCTTTTTATTATATAGAGCCAGACTTTCAAAAGATAAACCACATAAACAAAATTTTGCCACATTTTTAAGAAGTACTGGCCTGGCACAATGGCTCACGCCTATAATCCTAGCACTCTGGGAGGCTGAGACAGGTGGATCACCTGAGCTCAGGAGTTTAAGACCAGCCTGAGCAAAAGTGAGACCCTGTCTCTACTAAACATAGAAAAACTAGCTGGGAGTTATTGCAGAAGCCTGTAGTCCCAGCTACTTGGGAGGCTGAGGCAAGGGGATCACCCGACCTCAAGAGTTCGAGATCACTATAATCCTAGCACTCTGGGAGGTGAGGCAGGTGGATTGCCTGAGCTCAGGAGTTCTGAACTATAGCACTCTACCCCAGGTGGCAGAGAGACTCTGTCTCAAAGAAAAAAAAAAAAAAAAAGGACTTTGTCTTTTAGCTATGATAGAATGAATGACCCCAGGTAGGTCCCCAAATGGAGACTCTCCCATACAGATCTTCACTATTCATGAAGAGTTTAAGAGATATAAAATCTCTCCTCTGAAGATCAGATTCCTGGGTTCATGATCTTTTGAAATTTTCTTTCCTCCTCTGTTATTCCAGAATTTAACATCATCCCAATTTACCTGTTAATCTTTACTAGTGTGCCTAGGTCAATTTCTTATGAATTTCCTAGGCCTCAATTCCATGAATGGACTGTATCCATTCATTGACACATTCATTCACCTTGCCCCTGGCGGAAGCGACTGTATTCATTCGTTTCCTGGCCAAGGAATCCATACACCTATATATACCCTCAGACTAAAGACCTAAAGGAGATGGGGAAAGACTGGGAGAGAAACGGAGAGAGCTTCTCTCTCCCCACTAGAATTCCCTCCCTCTACCAGGAGCTTTAGTGTTTTCTGTATTCTTTTCTGTGAATAAATTCTGTCTTACCACTAGGGGGTGAGGGGAAATAACGTAATGAAGAATAATAAAATACATGTTAATTGAAAAAAAAAAAAGAAAGGTCTGCTTGAAGTTTCAACCAATTATATTAACTATTCTGCTAATAGAGAATTTCTTCATTAGATAAGAGAGTACCTAGACTCTCCCAACTTAACACTATTCAATTTTCAATCAACATACCACTCATTTTGAGATGAAATGACCACTATATTTCAAGGGTACAAGTCAAATCTATCAAGGACAGAACATAAATGTCTTAACGCAATCATTATCTAAATGAGGTGAAAGTTATATTAATTAGTTTGATGTAAACACTCCAAATTATATAAAAAAAACACATTGTACCCCACAAATGCATAAACGTATTTATGATCTATGTCTATATGACTTAATAAAAGAAAAAAAAAACTTAGTGATTAAAAAAAAAAAACATTCTGATTAGAAAATAAGCAAAAGGTAAGATAAAATATTCCACTAATGAAAATACACGATTGGCAAACAAGCACATGAAAAGATATCCAACATCATTAGGCATTAAGGAAAAGAAAATTAAGGCTATACTGAAATACACCAAACACCTATGAGAACAGCTAAAATCCAAAAATAGTAACAATATCAAGTGTTGGTGTGGATGTGGAGAAACTGGCTGCTGCCTACAATTCAAGCAGAAAGATAAATTGGTTCAGCCCCTATGGAAAATAGGTTGGCAATTTCTTTAAAAATTAAATATACTGGGGAGAGAGGAAGATGGTGGACGAGTAACAGCTTCCTTGCGGCTGGGCACGGTGAAACTGGGGAGAGAGGACTTCAGGCATCTCTGCCAGGCGGGATCTACCCAGAAATTTCCCTTTGGGGACACAGGGAGACAGCGTGAGGTTTCTGGACACCTGAGGAAGGCTAAAGCGGTGGAGATTGGGCAAGTGGTTGCGTCTGTTCATTCAGTCTCATCCTGTCGTCAGCTGTGGGTGGGGCAGCAGTGGGACTGCAGGCTGAAAGGGCATTGCCTGTAAGCTGTTTGGGTTTCTTTTGGACTTGGCACTTGGTTGAACTGACTTAGGAGAACCTGGGCAGGAGTGTGGGGTTTTTTGAGTGTTGCCTGGGGCCCCAGACTGGGCCACCAAGCCAGACGGAGCTGCCAGTGTTTGGTGGTGGGCTGTGTGGAGACATTGTGGGAGAACTGCCCTAGCAAACTCCACCCTCAGGGTCGCAAAACAGGCATTGGGTGGGAGCGAGTAATCTAGTGACTGAGCAGCCTAAAGGCGGGGACTGAGACGCCTTGCAGCCTTAGCCCTCAGGGGTATAGGGTGAGACCAGTTTTGGCACACTGGGTAAGTGGATAGCCACTCAAGGAGTGATCCCAGCCATAGTGCTTTCCTGGAGAAGCCTTGACTTAGCCCAAGTTACCAATTTAAAGTGTCTTCTAAGCAGGCTGAGTAGGATTTAAGCTCTCCACCCTGCAGGGTTTGAGAAATCATTAGAAACACAGGGTCACTCCCTACAAAGATCCAGTAACAACAGAGCGATTCTGCCAGGGTCTGATCTGGGA
>CAUYON010113008.1:0-13974 GCA_963573935.1 Arctocebus calabarensis
ATTCTTCTTAGCAAAGTATCTCAAGAATGGAAGAAAAAGTATCCAATGTACTCAGCCCTACTATGAAGCTAATCTATAGCTTTCATATGAAGGCTAAAACCCAATTATAGCACAAGAAATGGGGAAAGGGGCAAGGGAGGGGTGGGGAGGGGGGAGGCTGGGTGGAGGAAGGGTGATTGGTGGGATTACACTTATGGTGCATCTTAGAAGGGTACAAGTGAAAATTACTAAATGTAGAATATAAATGTCTTCATATAGTGATTAAAAGGCATGAAGGCTATGTTAAATAGTTCAATGAAAAGATTTCAGATTGTATATGAAGTCAGCACATTGTGCCCCATGATTGCACCAATGTACACAATTATGATTTAATAAAAATAAAAAAAATTTAAAAAAAGAATGGCTTTTACAGATAATTATTTACAATAATTTTGAAAATAGGGAATGCATGTTTTTAATCCTAGATAGGTGAAATGCTATTCACTCCAAAGTACTTTTGTTATTAACACTAGAATAATAAAGATAATAATTAGATTTATATTACAAAGTAAAATAATAAAGATAATAGATTTATATTACAAAATAATCTATACACAATTTTAATTGTTGTTAGTATATTTTGAATTTCATTAATAAAAAGTTTGTTGAAACTTCTCCTCCCATTATATATTTTATATATTGTCCTATATTTACCCTATTAGCCCACATAGACCAACGTATTTATTATCTGTTGCTTTAAAGAAAAAAATGTTTCCAACTACTACCCTAAAGGATGCCCAAGAGAATGAGTTTGGAGAACGCTAGAGAAGAGTACAAAAGTTGTGAAAATTGGCATACTTCTGTTCAGGACATAGTATCCTAGATCTGGAGAAAAAAAGACAGAGATTCAGTCACAAAGCTGCAAGGCCCAATCGCACAGCCACAGATTTGTAGCAGATGTGGTCAATTTACTTCTTTCCTGACCAGATGGAGACTATAAAGTCAGAAGCAAGACAACCTTCTTTGTACCTTTTTTTTATACTGTCAACACATAAACTCCAAAAAATGGCAGCACCTTGCTTTCTTCAGGGCAAAACACTTTCAATGACTTTTTATTAGCCTAATTCTCACCCATATGCATGGTTAACCCACAGTGCAGTGTTTTTTTATGCTCCAACCACCTGCACAGTAGCATGATGTGTTTAGATCAGAGGCAACAAGACATGGTAGAAAATTTGCAAGATAAGAAATAGCATAAAGCTTTATTCTTCAACTTAACAGCAGAGCTTACTAACCCATATCCAGTTAGCTCATTTAAAAGCCTTAAAGATGTAAATGAAATTAAAGTAACACTATATAGCTACATTTAATGCTAATATTCAAAACATTTAATATCCACCATAGTGTAGGTACTGATAAATCACAAAGTATTTTGGCCACAAAGAATAGATGGAGTCATACTAGTGAGATTTATTCATAAATTGTGTGAAGACTGAATGACAAATTGTCACATGTTCATCACTAAGACTAAAGCATAACAAATGCTTCATATTATTATCATTACAATGACATGATTCTTTATCTTCTTCCTTCAAAACAATTCCCTACCTTATCTGTTAAAATGCATTATATTTTCCATAGAGTGACAAGATCTGATATATGATGAAAGATATGGGCTATTTTTAAATAAATATCTAGAAAATGACCCTCAGACATGTTTGGAAAACATCTTTTTACTCAACAGTCATAACTGGTAGTGATATTATTTTGAAAAGCAAATTAATTTCAGGATCCAGGGCTTTTGAAAAATAGCTAGTTTACAAGTTATGAGTGTTGTGGTGAATTTAATAGGCTTTATTCAAGCTCAGACTATGTGGAGAAAACCCTCAGGCAAATTTCCCCATTGTTTTGATCTGTAAACTCTAAGTATATTCTTGTTTGAAAGGAAGATATGTGTTAGGGAAAGAATGTTTGTGTTCCCTCAAAATTCATATGTTGAAATCAAAACCTCCAACGATCTTTGGATATGAAGCCTTTAGGACAGTAATTCTCAACCTTCCTAATGCTGCGATGTATTTTCATTGTTAAAAAGGGGTCACGACTCACAGGTTGAGAATTGCTGCTTTAGGAGGTATTTAGATCATGAAGACAGAGCCCTCATAAATGATATTCATGTCCATATAAAAGGGACCCCAGAGAGTCACGAGCATAGTGAGAAGCTGACAGTCTGCAATCCTAAAGATGGCCTTCAAATGAAACAAAAAGTTGGTTCTTTGAAAAGATAGATAAAATTGATTAACCTTTGGTGAGACTAACTAGAAACAGAAAAGTAAAATCTCTAATAACCTTAGTCAAAAATGAAAAAAGGGAAAATAACAATAGATATCACAGAGATACAAGAGATTGTCTCTGACTACTACAAGAAACTTTATGCTCATTAATTTGACAATGTGGAGGAAATGGACCAATACTTGGAGTCACACATTCTCCCTAGACTTAACCAAGAAGAAATAGATCTCTTCAATAGACCAGAATCAAGCCCTGAAATTAAAGAAGCAATAAAAAAATCTTCCAACAACAACAAAAAGCCCTGAACCCCTGAACAAGATAGCTTCACACCAGAATTCTATCAAACTTTCAAAGAAAAGATTACACCTGCACTGAAGAAACTAATACATTCCTTTTGGAAAGATGTTTGGAGAACACTTAGGGATCTAAAAATAGACCTGCCATTCGATCCCACAAATCCTCTACTAGGTATATATCCAGAAGACCAAAAATCACATTATAATAAAGACATTTGTACCAGAATGTTTATTGCAGCCCAATTCATAATTACTAAGTCATGGAAGAAACCCAAGAGCCCATTGACCCATGAATGGATTAATCAATTGTGGTGTATGTACACCATGGAATATTATGCAGCCTTAAAGAAAGATGGAGATTTTACCTCTTTCATGTTTACATGGATGGAGCTAGAACATATTCTTCTTAGCAAAGTATCTCAAGAATATAAGAAAATGTATCCAATGTACTCAGCTCTACTATGAAACCAATTTATAGCTTTCATATGAAGGCTATAACCCAATTATAGCCCAAGAATATGGGGAAAAGGGAGAGGGAGGGAGGGAGGAAGAGGAAGGAGGGATGGAGGGAGGGTAGTTGGTGGGATCACACCTATGGCTCATCTTACAAGGGTACATGTGAAATTTACTAAATGTAGAATATAAATGTCTTAACCCAATAATTAAGAAAATACCATGAAGGCTATGTTAACCAGTTAGATGAAAATATTTCAAATTGTATATAAAACCAGCACATTGTACCCCATGATTGCATTAATATACACAGCTATGATTTAATTTTAAAAAAGAAAGAAAGAAAATGTTACCAAAAAAAAAAAAAAAAGAAACATTTAGAAGGACGGAACCTTCTTCAACATGTTCTATGAAACAAACATTGCCCTTCTACCACAACCAGGAAAGAACCCAACTACAAAGAATAACTACAGACCAATTTCACTAATGAATATAGATGCAAAAATATTCAAAAAATCTTAGCTAATAGATTACAGTGACACATGAAAAAAAATTATGCATAATGATCAAGTAGTCTTCATACCAGGGATACAAGGCTGGTTTAAAATAAATTTAATTTACCATATCAATAGAAGCAAAAACAAAGACAATATGATCCTCTCAATAGATGCAGAAAAAGCATTAAATAAAATTAGGTATCCTTTTCTAATATGAACCACTAAGAAAATAGGCAAAGGTGGCACTTTTCCAAAACTGATTAAAATAATCTACAACAAATCCACAGCTAATATCATACTGAACAGGGTAAAACTGAACGCTTTTCCATTTAGAACTGAAAGCAGACAAGGATGCCCTCTATTGCCACTACTATTCAACATAGTTCTGGAAGAGCTAGGGAATACAATCAGGCAGGAGATGGACATAAAGGGCATCCAAATGGAGGCAGAAGAGTTCAAACTCTCACTCTTAAGAGACTCAACCACAAGACTTCTAGAAGTGATGAAGAAATACAGTAACATCTCAGGGTTTAAAATCAATGTCCACAAATTAGAAGTCTTTGTATACACCATTAACACACAAGTTGAGAAACTAATCAAAGACACAATTCCCTTCATAGTAGCTTGAAATAAGATGAAATGCCTAGGCTAACAAAAAACATGAAGGACCTCTACAAAGAGAATTATGAAACCCTAAGAAAAGAAATAACAGAAGACATTAGCAAATGGAAAAACATACCATGCTTTTGTCTGGGAAGAATCAAAACTGTAAAATGTCTGTACTACCCAAAGCAATCTACAGATTCAATACAATCCCCACCAAACTATCAACATCATACTTTGAAGAACTGGAAAAAATAGTTCTTTATTTTGTATGGAACCAGAAAACTCTATATACCCAAGGCAATATAGAGTAATTAAAACAATGTTGGAGACATCACTCTCCCAGAATGTAGGCTATATTATAAGTCCACAGTGATCAAAACAGCATGGCACAAAAAATAGAGATAAAGACATATGAAACTAAAAAAAAAGCCAAGAGATGAAACCAATCTCTACTTGCCTTCTGATCTTTGATAAACTAAACAAAGCATACACTGGGGAAAATAATCCCCATTCAATAAATGGGGTTGGGAGAACTGGATAACCACATGTAAAAGACTGAAATGTGACCTGCACATTTCACCACTTACAAAAATTGACTCAAGTTGGATAAAAGATTTAAATCTAAGACATGAAACCATAAAAATCCTAAAAATAAGTGTGGGAAAAACTCTTGAGGATGTCAGCTTGGAGAAAGATTTCATAAAGAAGACTTTGTTGGCAATTGCAACAACAACAAAAATATACAAATGTGACTTAATTAAATTGAAAAGCCTCTGCACAGCTAAAGACACAACAATCAAAGCAAATAGACAACCTTCAGACTGGGAAAAAATATTTGCATATTACAAATCTGACAAAGACTTAATAACTAGGATCCAATGAGAACTCAAATTAATCCACAGAAAAAGAGCAAACAATCCCATTTATTGCTGGGCAAGAGACATAAACAGAACTTTCTCTGAATAAGACAGTTGAATGGCTAATGAACATGTGAAAAAATTGCTCATCATCACTAATCATCAGAGAAAAGCAAATCAAAACCACCCTGAGATATTATCTAACACCAGGAAGATTAGACTACATCACAAAGTCCCAAAGTTACAGATGTCATGGATGTAGAGAGAAGGGAATACTTTTATACTGCTGGTGGAACTGTAATAGCCTCTTTGGAAAACAGTTTGGAGTCTCTTCAAAGAACTCAAATTATACCTCCCGTTTGACCCTACAATCACACTAATAGCCATCTCTCCTGAAGAAAAAGAAACCATTTTATCATGAAGACATTTGCACTAAATTGTTCATCACAGCCGAATTTACAATTGCCAAGATGTGGAAACAACCTAAATGCCCATCAACTCAGGAATGGATTAACAAACTGTAGTATACGTATACCGTAGAATATTATTCAATAATAAAAAAGATGGTACCTTTACACCTTTTGTATTAACTTGGATGTAGTTGAAACACATTCCTCCTACTAAAGTATCACAAGAATGGAAAAGCAAATATCTAATGTACTCAATACAAATATGAAGCCAGTCAATGATCTAATCCATGCCCACATAGGAGTAAAACTCAATTCAATTCAAGTTTGGGGGAGGAGGAAAAAGGAGGGAGGAGAGAAAAGGGGAGGATTGGTGTACTCCCAATTAATAGGCATAATGTAGGGGTGTATGGCTACCTTTCTGGTGTGGGATACAGCTACAAGATGGATTCTACCTAACAAATTCAAATATTGACTAGTTGTTTTATCATCATATTAATCTGAAATTTTTAAAAAAAGGGGAGAGAGAAGAAGAGAAGAGGGCCCTCAGAAGAGCCTGACCTTGCTGACATCCTGATCTTAAACTTCCAGCGTCCAGAACTATAAGAAATAAACTTTTGTTTTTTATTTACTAACAAGTCTTTCGTACTTTGTTATAGCATCCTGAGCTAAGACAATATACAACACATGTTATCATCTAGGACGATACATGAAATCAGGCAAAGTCAAAGATCTACATGCTGATTAAGTCCATCATAACGTATGAGGTCAGACAATTAAGTTCATGAACTCATCCTAGGAAAAGTGCTACATACCTCATTGCTGAATATCACCAGCATCGCCTTCCAAGTGCTCCCCTTGGGAAGTTATGCACCAGTGCTTGCACTGAGTCCGCCTTTCAAGTGGGACTTAATTAAACCTAACTCATTTTTGCTGGCAGGAAAAACTCCAGCCTTTTTACCCCTAGTCCCAGTAGAAAAGCAATTTTGGAACTCTTTTTCCAGCATAGCCATTAGAGCGGTTGCTGTACAAGGTCTGACAACTGAGTTTGCAAACTTATTCTAGAAAAAGTGCTTTCACACAAATGAAATTATATGGTACGAGAGTTTTTGCCTGTAGTATTTCACCTAACATGATTCTCATCAAATTTCTTGTACTTACTAATACTTTTTTCTTTTTAATTCCTAAACTGCATTACATTTTTACATATTATAATTTGTTTATGCACTCACCTGGGGCCAAGAATCTAGACCACCTGCTTTCCCTGGACCTTCCGTGAAGCAAAAGCAGCCCCCTCTATCTTACTAGAGAATCATTTCCCACCTGGAGACAGCCCTCTACACCAGGCAAAGTGAACTCCAAGCTAAGCAAAAAAATCATAGTTCCTGCTTTAGGAGGACATAGCACATACACCAAAAGAATAACAGAATCTGAATGTAGTCGGGGGAAGATTTCTTCTACCCTCCACCAAAGATGTTTATTCCCTAATCCTTAGGACCTGTGAATATAACATGCCAAAGGGACTTTGCAGGTGAGATTAAGATTAGATACCTTACCTTATATTGGGGAGATTATCCCGGATTGGTCCAGTCTAATTACATGAGTCTTCAACATGGATGAGAAAGACAGAAGAGAGGGTCAAAAGAGATGTGACTTGAGAAGGACTTAATTCATTTTTTGCTGGCTGGGAAGAAGGAGGAACAGAGCCACTAACCAAGGAATGTGGTAGTTTATAGAATCAGGGAAAAGCCCGTATTGTACAGCCAGTAAGAAAATAGGGACTTTGGTCCTATAACTGCAAGGAACTGAGTTCTACCAACAACCAAAGTGAACAGGACCCAGATCCTCCCCGAGAGACTTCAGAAAGAAACTCAACCTGCTGAAAATGTGGCTATAGTCTAATGAGACCTGTACTGATCTGACCTACCAAAATATAAGATAATGAAGTTACATTAAGTACTAAATTTGTGGTTATTTCTTAATAGAAATAGAAAACAAATGTCCTTTGTAATATATATTAACAGAAATGGAGAACAGGGTATGAGTATATAATGAAAGTATTATATGGGGCAGGAAGTGGGGCAGAAAATGACAGCTATTGGGAATTCACTAACATGACATCATCTAGGACCTAAAAATCACTAATCAGCCAGAAATATTTGAAGTCTGTGCTAATACTGTGTTAGGATAGCTCCATACAATTTGGCTCACTAATACCCAAGAGAAACTGATATAGATGCCAGAAATTCCTTGGCAAAGTCTTGAGAAAGGCATAGAAATCTAAAATCTAACAGGTAGATCAGAAAGGATTTATTCTATGAAACCATAGGACACCAGAGGATATTACTGTTATTAAAACAATAAGAGATCAACTCTCCAGGGCATATCAGCATCTTTGAGAAGTGTAGTAGTTCGTGGCCTCTGTAGGGCAGTGCAGACAGTGGTGAGAGATCTTGACAATGGGCGTGGTTGGATTCTGGAATGGCAGCAGCCAGGTGGCACGCTTAAATTTTAGTGACAGCTAACTGGGTGTAGTTTCAATGCTGGGCAGCACACCAAAGTGCCACTTAGAGTACCTTTACTTGTTGGAATTTGACAACTGCTGATGTTTCATTGTGTCCTTAACAACAAGGTAGAAGGACATCAGATAAACCAAAGCCTGATGCCAAAAACAATCATAAAAAATAGCACAAAGGGCACGGCACCGGCCACATGCTCCAAGGGTGGCAGGTTCAAACCTGACCCGGGCCTGCTAAACAATAATGACAACTGCAATAAAAAAAAAAAAAAAAGTAGCCAGGCATTGTGGCAGGTGCCTGTAGTCCCAGCTACTTGGGAGGCTGAGGCAAGAGAATTGCTTAAGCTCAAGAGTTTGAGGTTGCTGTGAGCTCTGACATCATGGTGCTCTACCAAGTGCCTCAAAAAAATTGTTTTATGGTTCTTTGACATTGAATTTTTCAGATGTTGACACAATGAAAATTTATGATTCTTCACCTAGTTTCTCTATCTACATCAAATTACAGATTGAACCCAGTATTGAAAGGGGAAAAAAGGACCCCAAATGCCACTGAAGAATGTGTAGCAAATATTCCCCTTTAACCCCTCCCCTAAAGTGGCCTAGGCCCATTTGTATAGTTTATATATTGGAGGAGGGCAGTATGCAGACATTGTGTAAGAACTATTATGTGCAATATTTGACTTGACACTGATTCCAGGGGAATCAGAACTTCACCATGTTTCCCCTGCTAGTAAAGGAATTTGGGAGGGCAGATGATAAGTAGACTCTTACCCAAATCTGTACACTATCTAAAGAACCACCTGTGACTACTTCCCTGGTCAAGTGTTTAACTGAGATAGATATACTCAGCTGGTAAACGAAACTTCAGTTCACTGTTCTGCAGATTAAAGATACTATGTAAAAGGAAAAAGTGGAAGCTTATGAAAAAGCTCCTTCATCCCAATCCCATTAGACAATCAAGAAGAATACTGTATCCTGGGACGAACTGCTTTTGACACCACCATCAAAGACTTCAGAATTATACAGGATATGGGAGTGATGGTTCACATTGTAACTCCACCCTATTTACCAGTTTGGTCTCTGCAGAATCCATATAGATCCTAATATATGATGGTCAGCACTGGATCAGATGCAATACCAATCTTAGTTACTATGCTGGATGTGCTATCAATTTATTTAATTCTTTGGTTTCTGAAATAGGTGTGATGACGTTTCTCACTACAATGTGTGTGGATTTTTCCATTGCTTACATTCTAATAGATTTTACTATATGTATTTCATAATACATAATCTATATCCTAATTCTAATAATTTACATTAGGTACATAGGTACTTTTTATAAATAAGAAGCATAAATGCTTATGGTGGTTTGCAGTTTTTACTTCTTTAAATTATTACATATTTCTACATAATATTTTTTACCTTGAGTTCTACTTTATCACTTTGATCAATAATATTTTGTTAATATTTCCTTGAAGCCACCATTACTTTATTTTTTGCTTTGAATTGTTTTATCATCCTGTAGGATATGTATCTTGTAAATAGATAAGAGAATTTGACAGATTGGTTTTCCTAACAAAGGAATCTTGGATTCACTAATTTTATCTTCTCCTTCAATCTTTATATTACTCATATAATCTATTTAGTTTTTATTTCATCACTTATGTTTTTAATTATGAAGACTGATCATTCCTTTTAACAAGAAACAAAGCCATTATTGTTTTTAAAAATGGATTACTTTCTCAAATAAAAGCTAATTTAGTTCCTTTTATGTATCTCTCTGTTTCCTACACTGCTATGTATTGGAAACTTAACCCCCACTGCAATCGTGTGAGGAGGTGGAGGCTGATGGGAGGCGTTTAATTGGTAAGGGTGCAGATTTACTGTCTTCTGCTTTTAAAGTCGAGTGAGGATGTGATAAGAAGGCTCTTACCAGACAAGAGGACAGTGTCTTGATCTTGAGCTTCCCTGCCTCCAAAACTATGAGAAATAATTTTATGTTTTGTATAAATTACTCAATCTCAGATATTTTGTATAACTTGCATAAAACAGACTAAGACATGATAAATCTGTTTCGTGAGAAGCTAGTTCTTCTGCTTGATAAATTTACTGCTTTCACTTTCGGGTCATGGTGCTTTTCAAATGTTTTGCAATTTCTATTTCTCAGGAATTGAGTGTTTACTTTGCACAATATTGTAACTAAAGTGGCTTTCTTTGACCTACGTGAGAATCTGTCTCTTAGTAGACAGTCCAAACTGTTTGTGATTGCAAGAGACCTACTCTGAAGCTTGGGCAGGGAATGAGGAAACAGAATGTAACAACACAGCGTGCATCACATTTTCTAGCTCCACGTCCCAAGTGAGCCACAGGTTCCATGATGGTACTATCCCCAGCAAGGTTACTTTGGCAACCTCAGCTGTGAGAACTACCATGTCCATCTCTACCTCACCTGTGCAGCTATTTCATTCACTCTTTTCACTCACCAACTCTTTCTGCCACCTAGCAGCACATGGTTGCCAGTAATTGCTGACTTTTCGCTTCCTTTACTGTAGAGAACAGTTAGACCAAACTGGAACCTCTTGTTTACAAATAAGGTGGAGGTTTTTATTTGCTCACCCTGCAGCCCAGATGGAAGTGTATCCAGGGTGTAAGGGTGTGCTAACATTAGAGTTCCCAGAGTAGCCGTCTAGACAGAAGACCATAAGGCAGGAATGGAAAGGAGCAAAGAAGGTGGGATGACAGGAAAAAAATACCAAGAACCTTGTCCAAGAAATCCATTTGGTGATTAAATGAACAAAAAAAAAAGAGGTTAACATAAGCAAAATAACAAAACCGTTACACGAACTAGGAGAAACAACACCAGATGAGTTTTGCCTATTTCTACAAGTTGTGTAAATATTAACTTTTCGATGTAGTACTATCTAAAATATACAGGATTTTTGCAGCTCCAAAAATATTGACTAGTGCCTGCTTTCCATCTGGACAATGTAGAGTTTATCCCTTGCTTTCAAAAAGGTTCTGTTATTGGCTTGCCATGAAAGACAAGTACAAAATAAAATTATTTAACAGTAGAAAAAGAAAACACCATAGACTCTAGGGAAAAATAAGCTGATCAGGAGCATGATTTATAGCTGCAATGACTGTGTTAAAACTGCCTGTGAGCTTCTTGGTACCCAAGGCAACAAGTACTCAGGTTTGAATAATGTGAGGCATTAGTTCATTAAGAGAAACTAAAATTTTCCTGAAGAGAAATTTATCATATCTTTATTTAAAAGATTATAAAAACATATAAAGGGTGATCTTGAAAAACATTCAGAAGCATTCTTTATATTTAAAAATTGAGTTTTATTGTGTATATCTAAGATATACAACATGACATCATAAAACACAAACACACATATACAATGAAATGGTTATTATAGTGGAAAAAATTAACATTTCCATCATCACACATAGTTACCTGCCCATTTTTGATGCTATGACAAGAGCAGCTATAATCTACTCATTTAGCACACATCCTGAATATGATACACTCTTATTAACTATAGTCCTTATGTTGTACAGTAGATTTTCCAACTTGTATATCCTGCATATTTGCTACTGTGCATCCTGTGATGCACGTATTCCCATTTCCTCCCCCAACTCTGATCCTGAACTACTGCTTCGTTCTCCATCTCTATGTATTTAATCTGTATTATAGAAGCACTTTATAATATCTTCCTGAAACCTTATGAGTGAAAAAATCGGAACCTAACATTGAGGTCTTATTTAGAAAAGGTATCTCTTTAGGAGGCTAAGATACTATAATCTTGATATGTAGACTCTCTTCAACCTGAATACTGTACCCATAGTTAATTTCTGCTCACAATTATATATTTATTGTGGATGTTGCCTCATTCTGAAAGCTTGCCCAGTCTATGTTTTGTGGCCCAAGATTGAGTTAAGTGGGTTTTCCACAGATTCTGTAGCACCACTGCTTTCTCTTATAGCACATCTCCTTATCAAAACACAGCATTATGATTTTCCTCCTTATAAATTCAATGCTTGTTCGGGGCAGGCACAATTCTTTATTCATCTTATATTCCAAATTTCTGTATACAGTGCCTATGCTATGATAAGCATTTTCAGCATGTGTTACACAAATAAAGTAGGAAAAGAATTAATGTTTATATAACTTGATAAAACCTCACTGTTTATTTCCCCCAGAGCTATAGGTAGGGAGCCTGTCTCTTTCTAACTTCTAATTCCCTCTAGTCATGATTCTAATAGAAACCTAAGATAATATTAAATTTTTTGAGTTCTAACTTTGAGAGTAGCTTTATCATTTCGATGCCAAATATTTGTGTTTCTCGAGGACTATGGGACATGACACCTCTTGGGACTCTTCAGTATCAGCAGTTTCCTCAAGGAGTAAACATGGTTTTGTTCAGAATACCTACCATTTTCAGTGGTTACTATCTTCCACCATTCCTAGTTGTTATCATTGAATCTCATGGCTTTACATTATCAACTGTAGCTAATGATTCCCAAATTTATGTCTCAAGGTCCAACCCACTCCACATAAGCAACTTTTTAACTGATATATAATAGTTGTATATATTTGGGGGGCACATGAGGTATTTCGATACATGTATACAATGTGTAATGACAAAATTAGGATAATTAGGGTATCTACTTCCTCAGCATTTATCTTTCTTTGTGTTGGGAATATTCCAATTCTTCTAGCTATTTTGAAATACACATTAAATTATTGTTAATTCTCCTTATTGTACTACTAAACATTGAGCTTATTTCTTCTCTCTAACTCTATTTTTGTACCTATAACCATATTTCTTCATCCTCCCAGCCCTCTACCCTTCCCAGATACCAGTGATTACTATCCTACTCTCCACTTTCATGAGATCTTGAACAGACCAATAACAAATAATAAGATAAATGAATAAAATATCTTCCATAAAAAAAAGAAAGAAAGAAAAGGAAAAAGCCCAGGACCTGATGTCATCTAAATTTTACCCAACATTTAAAGAAGAACCAATATTAATTCTACTCAAACTATTCCAAAGAGTCAAAGAGGAAGAAATTATTTCAAACTCATTCTTCAAAGCCAACATCACCAATACGCCAAATGAGACTAAGGCATAACAAGAAAATAAAACTATAGATCAATATTGCTTGTGAACATAGATACTCAACAAAATACTAGCAGATCAACTTCAACTACACAATAAGAAGCCATTTGCCATGATCAAATGGTACTCAGCTCATCTTGGGGATACAAAGATTGTTTAAAATATGCAAATCAATTAACATGCTAGTGCACATCAACAGAATAAAGAACAAAAGCCATATGGTCATTTTAATAAATTCTGAAAAGCATTGATAAAATTTCACATCCTTTCATGAGAAAAACTCTCAACAATTTGGATATAAAAAGAACATACTTCAAAATGATAAAGGCCATATATAACACACCCACAACTAATATCATACTGACAATGGAAAAACTTAAAGACTTCCCATCGAGGTCTGTAACACAACAGGAATGCCCTCTTTCACCACTTTTATTCAACATGGTTCTAGAAGTTCTACCCAGAACAATTAGGCAAGAGAAAGAAATAAAGGGCATACAAATTAGAAAAGAAGTAAAATTGGCTCGGCGCCTGTGGCTCAACTGGCTAAGGCGCCAGTCATGTACACCTGAGCTGGTAGGTTCGAATCCAGCCCGGGGCCACCAAACAACAATGAAGGCTGCAACCAAAAAATGGCCAGGCTTTGTGGCAGGCTCCTGTAGTCCCAGCTACTTGGGAGGCAGAGGCAGGAGACTCACTTGAGCCCAGGAATTGGAGGTTGCTATGAGCTGTGAAGCCACAACATTCTATCCAGGGTGACAGCTTGAGGCTCTGTCTCAAAAAAAATAATAAATAAATAAATAAATAAAAATTGGTACCCTCATATTAATTTGAAATAAAAAGATAATAATAGCAACAACAACAACAACAAGGCCATCAGGCTGGAGACGCAGGAAGAGCAAATGTTGCAGCATGAGGCTGAAGCACCACTGCAGAATGCTTC
>CAUYON010113010.1:0-14099 GCA_963573935.1 Arctocebus calabarensis
TAGTCCCAGCTACTAGGGAGGCTGAGGCAAGAGAATTGCTTAAGCCCAAGAGCTGGAGGTTCCTGTGAGCAGTGTGACGCCACGGCACTCTACCCAGGGCGATAAAGTGAGACTCTGTCTCTACAAAAAAAAAAAAAAAAAGATCTATCTTTGTCCCAGGAACCATGCAAATTGGCAGTAGAGCATTGAAAATAAAACATAGGGCCTTTATTGAGCAGATTATGAGTCAATTGTAGAGACAGAATCATAAACAAATAAATAGAACATAAGTGAAAAATTCCATAATAATACTAGAAGCTGCTGTACTGGTTAGGGTTCTCTAGGAAAAAAGAGAGAACTAATAGGAGAGAGATATGAAGGAGGCTTAGTCCTATCACAGGCTGACTGCAAGAACCCTGGGATGCCAGGGCTTAGCTCAGTTCAGTTCCATAAGCCTCAGAACTGGGAAGCCAGCAGTGCAATTCTCAGTTGGAGGCTGATGGCCTGAGAACCCGAGATATTGATATTCAGTCACAGAGTCCAAAGGCCCAAGAGCCCGGAGTTCTGATGTCCAAGGGCAAGAGAAAAGAGGGATCCTAGGTTCAATTATGAGAGAGAGAGAGAAAGAGAGAGAGATTTTGAGGGAAATAAATGAAGAGATGAGAGAGAATTCACCTTTCTTCTGCCTTTTTGTTCCACCCAGGCCCCTAGCAGACTGGATATTGCCCACCCGCACTGAGGACGGATTTTTTTCCCCACTCAGTTCCAGCAGTTCTCAACCTGTGGGTCGCGACCCCTTTGTAACAATGAAAATACATCGCGGCATTAGGAAGGTTAAGAGCCAATAGAATCATATGCCAGTCTCCGGTGGAAACGTGCTCCCCGATATACCAGTTCTCCGGGCATTCCTTAATCCAGCCAATTTAACACCTAAAATTAACTATCACGTTTTCTGTTACAAAGTACCACCAACGGAGTGGCTTAAAGCAACAGAAACATTTCATTTGACGTTCTGGGAGATAGAGATTAAAGGTGTCAGAATGGAGATGTTGAGAGGGCCATATACCCTCAGAAACCAGTAGAAGAGAATTTTCCTCGTCTCTTCCTAATTTCTGATGGCGATCAGCGATCTTTGGGGTTCCCTGGCTGGTGCCTGCATCAATCTCTGTCGTTGTCATCACGTGGCACGTCCCCTGTGACATTGTCTCTGTCTTTATGTGGCCACCTTCTTCTCTAGGCATGTGTGTCTAAACAAATTTCCCTCCTCTGATGAAGGCAACAGCCGCCCTGGATCTGAGCTCTACCTAACTGACTTCCAAATTGCTTGCATCTGCAAAGACCCGATTTGCAAACAAGGTAACATTCACAGATACTGGGTGCTCGGACTCCCCATCACAGCTTTCTGGGGAATGCAATGGCGCGCATAGCGGGTGAGGAGCGTCAGCAGGAAGGGATTGGCAGGAGTGGTTCAGCGGCTCACCGAGCCCGGAGTCAGTGCGGAGGTTGCCAGGGTCGTCTCCTCCATCTGCCTTCCTTTCTATGCTCTCGCTGAAGTGCCAGTGCATTCCGGAGCCAGCTCCCAGCAGCGCAGGACAGCCAGTTACTAAATTTTCAGCAGACAATTGCTAAACACTGAAACTATTTAAAATTAAATTATTACATATAAACTAAACCGTTAGTTAAATTTAAAACAAAGTTAATACATTCTAAAATGTCATCATTTTCTAGTTATTTCATTATACTAGGATACGATCTACAATTTCTCTTTAGGTTAGTTGCATCTTTAGGTTAGTTTATGTAGCAGAAATGCAAAATGTTGGTGTTCCTCTTTCTTCCTAAGTCCCCATTCAGTAATATTACCTTGGTCATTAGAAATTGGCCACTGTGAGAGTAATAGTCAATAATGCCAATAGTCAGGGTGTGGAAAATCAGCTGTTAGACATTTACCAGGCACCAGTGGCTAACTCCTTAGGCCTTACCATTATTCTTCATGCCAGCTTTCCATGGCACTCCCTTAACATTAGGCCTCTTCCTCCCACTATTCTCTTTCTTAGTTCCTTTTTCTATTCCTCTTGGCAATGGTTAGTTGTAATTTTTTAATATATATTTATTTGTGATGTCTGTTTCTCTCACTAAATTAAGTTTCTTGACAGCAGGAACCATAACTGTTTTCTTGTGGCTTGCCTCCAGCACCAGAGATATAGCGCTTAGCATATAACAGGCACTGTTTGTTAAATATTTATTATGCATCTGAGGAACGAACAAAAGACCAAAATGATGAGGTAATGTATCAGGTTTGGTGATGGAACAATGTGAAGGCATGATGATAGGCACCGAATTTCCACTCATTTGTTGTTTTGTTAAGTTTAGGTGAAAACTGAGAGAGTTAATCCCTTGGTGTCTATTTTTTCTGGTATTTGAGCTTATGATTTCTGAGGATAAGCAACCGTAATCTAGTCAGATGCATGGGACAATAGCAGTAGAGTCATGTATTCCTAGAATGTAATAAATGTATTCTAATTAGAGTCTGGCAGTTGAAGAAAGAAAATGCAAACTAGCCTAAGGTGTCAATACCTCCTTACCAAACATCCCAGGGAACTCTTGGGGGCCTCAAATAAGGGGCTGCATGAGATAAAATGGGCTCACCATGGACTTGAGAACAAATCAATGCCTTGTATGTAGGACAGACCAACTCACTTGGAGTCTTCTGGGCTCCTGATGAACCCGTGTGGTAACAAAGGGACAGAAGGACAGATAGGCATTATTGCTGGCGTCCAGGCCACAGGTCAGTATCAACACCTGGGCAGTTTCAGCCATATTTAGGAAGAAATTTCTTTGAACCCAGGCTTAACTGCCAAAGGGCCAGACTCAGAAGGGATAGGATAGTGCAAAGAGTAGACGTTTTGAAAGTAGACACAATTAGATATTAAAATAACTTTTCAGTTATTAAGTAGCCATCAGCGTTAATTTCTCTGCAGTTTGGTTTCTATCTCTCTTAAATGGGGGAGGAATATAAACCTCACGGGAAGCTGGGGCCCGCACTAACCTATGAGGGAAGTTTGTATGAATTAGTAAAGGACATCCAGCCTGAGGTGAGGCAATCTCCCCAGCTAGCAACGTGGCTAGGAAGTGGCCCTTCTGTATAAAGAAAAAAATGTCTCTTCCTTCCGGTGGTCATTCTCAGAGTACCGAGTGCTTGCTTCCAAATATAGGAGATAATATGTAGCTTTCTGGGTCCTGGGGTTGAGGTATAAAGATAAACAAGATTCTGTGTTACATCACCAGCCTCTGTCTGAAACCCAGAGGGCGATCGGGAATGCCAGCTCTGTTCCTAAAACCCCTTCCCCGTTTTGTCCCTGTCCTATATCTCTTCCATACCATTACCAAGCAGGATCTCCTTGCCCTTTGACACAAGCCAGGTCAGCCCTTTTTCCCTATAAATCTCTTTGCTTAAGAACTTGCATTGGACAATGAGAGTCACATACCCGGTTATCCTGTCCTTTTCCCTGTGGTGCCCTCACCAGGTAATTACTCCTAACGTGTATTTTCCTTTCGGGAGTCCCCTGGGTAGGTGCTGAGAAAGACTGAGTTTAGGGAGCATGAAATACAGCGGCTTCTTTTCATGCGCCAGTAAATCTGGTCAATCTCCTCTGCCAGAGGGATGGGGGTAGTGGTGGGAAAGGGTAAACCTGTTTTTTCTTGTCCCTTAAATTATGTCAGCACCTGGCAGTTGTTTATGTTTAAAAAGTCAACAGAAGGCAGGCAAGGGACCAGGGAACATGATAAGTGTTTAAGGGCTGTGATTTACTGCTCAGCAATGTGCCAGTGATGTGGCATGAATTAAAAACAAGAAGTCTTGCAGGAGAAGAGATTTCTTCCGAGATGCAATTAATTGACCTGGCTTCGGTCTCTCCCTTCCCGGAGAAGTAGTTGTCAGTGAAGGGCTTCCAACACTGCCCTGGCTATAATTATTATTCAAGTTCATGCTGCGAAGTCAACTTCACTTAAGAGTGCTATCATTTACCACCAAAACATTCATAGGCAACGCTTTGGTACTGCCGCATACCTTGAGATTTTTTTTTCCCCTCAGAATTAGGAAGCAAATATAGACAGCAATTATTTTGGGTATTTGTTTTCAGAAATGAATTTTTCCCATATCTGTCAGATTTGGCTTAGAGTTCTTTTCCAATTTCATCTATGTTAGCAGCATGAAAAACCCCTAAGTTGAACGTTCGGGCATAAGCAAGGCATTACTCCATACTGAACTCCAGAGAGCTGCTGGTTGCCATGGTAACGTGGCTGCACGTGTGAAGTTAGCCTTGGCAACATCTCGTTTTCATTAAAACATCGTGCACAATTGCATGAACTCCTGCCCAGACCATTGTTGCGGGGTTGGTTCCTCCACCTCCCCCTGTGATAGGGATTTCGTATGTCAGAGTGACCCTCTTTAGCCTTCACAGCATTTAAGGAGGATCTCTCAGACGCAAATTGAACTGTATTCAAAGGTTTACATACAAGACAAGAGAACTGACCGTATATCTGGACAGTTAATCTTGCCGGTTACCCTTCCCCTGAACTGAGGTAATCCTCCCATTTCTTCCAAGGAATGGTTTAATTATTATATCTTGCCTCTGCCCACACTAGGATGTCTTTCTTCAAATATCTCCCCAGAATTTGGAATGTCATTATTACTCTTGAAGACATAGGTTTCTTTTCCGTTTTTGTTTTTTCCTTTTCCTTCGTGCCTTATCTAGAAGCTTCATTAAGTTCCCTTTGATTTAGGGCTGCTTTTTCATTCATATGATTATTTTTATTCAGTTGATAAATGCTTATTATGTCTTTCCTATGCGATGGGGCAGTTGCCCAGGTAATCCAAGGCAGCCACAGTCCATCTGCAGTCCAAGCTTTGGCTGAGTACCCTGTTCTTCCTCAAATGTTCTGTGTGTTTCAGGGCAGCAGCTACCTTCACGGCAGTTGGGAGCACACAAGCTATTTGTTGAAGCCTGCAGAATAGTAAACAATGTGAGTTTTCTTCTTATTCCCAGGTCATAGTTTAAACATTCTTTTGTTGCACGAAAGGCTTGAATGAACAAACCAGTGACTAGAGTCAGAACAATTCCCATTTATAATCTGTATATATTAGTTTGCGTTTTATAACAGTTATTAAGTATGATATAATGCATATCAACTCTATTTCTGCCTCCACACACACACAAACACTCTCACATGAAAGGTATTAAAGGTTCTCGATGATCAATAACTTAAAATTTGCTCTTGGAGGTTTCACAGGCCTTCCATATGCTGCCTCATTGCTCTTCTGTCTATGCCTCTGTTCACACTGCTTCTTGTATATTCAGCCGGTCTTCTCATTCCAAATTTCCACCGAACGCCTAGGGAATACCCCCTCTTTCAAAAGTCTAATCAAGTAGCATTTCTCTTTAGAAGTGTTATATGCATAACAGGAACAGAATACATAAATAACAGGATAAACAAAGGGTAAGAAATAACACTGCAAGCATTTTTTAAAAAACAATTCTGGGAGTAAATTCCAGCAGAAATAACAAAAAGAATGGAATTAATTCCCTCTGGGGGAAGAGACTCAGGGGGAAGAGAAGTGGGACAGAAAACCATTAGAGACCCTGTACCACTATTAAGCTTTAAGACTCATGAATGTGTTACTTAGATATTTTTTTTTAATAAAATTTTAAAGTGCTATATGCTTACGTTAAAAGTATACAAGTGATTCTGTAGTATTTCTCATCGGATTATTTTATCTTTATTTGGATTCCTCTTCCACTAAATTTGAATGGATCACATAACCAGATGAATAATAAAGCTGGTGCACCCTGTCTTCCAGTTTCCGTGCAATGGTAGGTGACTGAGGTGGGCAGGTACCTTGCTCCAAGTTGCAAAACTACCTCCTGTCATAAAGATATGAGAAGTTTGTCCTCTGAATAAAGCCAATTAGCCATGACAAAGGTTCACCTCAATTACCAGGGAAAGTTAGGAGGGTGATTTTAAATCCTCTTACTCAAGAGCCATTTATTATTTGCTTTGCAAGTATGTATGTAATGGGTTGTATTAATGGGTGACATTTCTTTCTGTCTCTGTAGTTTCATAGTTGAGTGTCTCTGATGTGCATCGCATTCTGGATTAATGCTTATTCAGGAATGAAACTTTTTTAAATTGCTTTTCTATTACCTTTATGGAAGGGATTTGTGGATTCGGAGATGATTTTTTGTTTGTTTTCATTTTGAAGATGATTTTGTTTTAACTATATTTCCCCAATGTAGCTAATATAGATTTCTTCTGCTGTAAATAGCACTGATTTTATATTGATTCTCTGGCCGGGGTTAAAATTCTGACTGGGACCCCTGTATAAGGTAGAGAACTGTGGGATGGACATGGGCAGGCTGACTGGCCTGCTTCGGCCTGCAGTGAGTGGTGGGAAACATCTATTAGCTGGAATTGAAGCCAAAAAGTTTGCTTGCAGAATTTCTGACTGTTGAAACTAAATTAAAATGGTGTTATTAATGGTGATTTTGTGGCCCAGTCACATACATAAGTGTACTGGAATAGTAATGAGATGTGCAATAAAAACATGTTAGTCTTGAGATTTCCACTGTCATTGTGATCTGGACTCAGCAGTGAACTCTTGATAAAGGTTGTCCTATGAGCTTTCTTCCTCTCAGCAGAATTCTTACTGTGTGACTAGGGGTTAGGTTTCTCTCAGTTTATTCCCAGTAAATCTGCTGGAGTGTCTAAATTCAGTAGACTTTGAACCAAAGACTGAACTGAATCTAATGAACTCCAGGGAACAACCTTTAAGTAGTTATTAACTAGTTGTTAACTAACTGTTCAGACCTGTGCTTATGACTGAGATAACATAGATAAATATAACCGAGGTATTATTGGTCTTTCTCTTTGATGTACGGGTAATTTACCTAGAGAATGAATGGAATGTGCAGAAGAAATAGTAGTTAAGGAAGCTGCTATAACAGCCTCAATGTGAAGCAATGAACTGTAAGAGTCATCATAATAGAGATGGGAAGACAAAGCTAAACAGAAGAAAGAATCAAAGGCACTTGGCAGCAGCTTCTGCAAAGGCTAAATTAAAATGAGACATTAGTGATCAATAACAGACAAAAGTTAGCACAGTCAATAAATACGGATTTTGGTGTCTGTGAGAACTGAATTCAAGTCCCACTTCATTGTCTAGATTCAAGTTGCATGATTCTTTTCAGTTTCAGTTTCCTGTGTATAAAATGAACAAATTGTACTTGCTTCATAGATGTTTTATGAAGCTAGTGTTTTACAAACTGAAGGTTGTCCCTTGCTCATTGTGAAATTAATTCCACAATTTAGTGAGGAGTAACAGGCATTTTCATATGATTGAATTGAGAGATAAGAATAAGAGTGGTAAAAATAAGTATTTTTCATAACACTTTATTATAGTGAGGTGTGTGTGGATAAGGGACATGGTGGGATAGAATGTACTTCGTGTTATGGATTGTGTTAAAAACAAGTTTGAAAAGGCAGCATTATATAATACATGTAAAGTATTTCATGAAGTACCAACACAGAGAAAGAGAAAAAGGCTTACCAGAGAAATCAAAGAAAGAGAGTTTCAAGGATGCACACCTAAATGGCGTGGAAAACAGCAGAAAGGAAAGAGGATAAAATCTGAGAGGTTATCAGCTTCGAAAATAATTAACCTGTAGAAAATTAAAGGTGACCTACAAAACATGGACTTAGTCTGCAAATATTTATTGTTCATAACACATACAGTAACATTGTTTTAAAATGCCAAACAATGTAAAGAATATTTTTTAAAAAGTTAACCATAAAAAGAAACCCACAAGATGATTTCTACACAAAAATTGCAATAGAAAATGTAAAGCCATTCCAGCCCTTTGAGTTTGCTCTATAGAAGGAGGTAAAATAGTTACATTAGAGGCTTTATTGTTCTAGAAAAGTTTTCCAATAAAAAAATACTGGTTTGGGATTTATTGTATATGCCACTTACTTAGAACACATGGAACCTTTGTGAGACTTTTTTTCTTCCTGTCTGATAGAGAATGATTCTTTGATTAAATACCCAGTAAGGTGGGGGTGAGTCTGGAGATTTCTGGTTTCTCTAGCCAGTATCGGCAGAGTTCACACCGGCAGTGGCATCCAGCCTACGATGCAAAAAGAGAAAGGCTCTTTTCTGGTATGCATGTCATTCTACCCCTCTTTTCATAAAATATCAGATTTTGGTGAAGGTTCTCAAGGTGTTCTAACGATTATCCCCAAAGGTCTGAAGGGATGATATGGAAGGTGGCGGAAGGGAGAATTGGGGCAGGTGGGCAGAGAGGAGTCAAATGCCTCACATACCCCATTGGAGGAAAGGCCTCACAGCCTTAGCCTGGCTGTGAGGGTCCGGTACAGGCAGTCCCTGAGTTACAAACATCTGACTTATATACAATTTGCACTTATGAATGGGGGACTTTACAGGTACTAGGTAAATGTACCTGTTCCATCTTACATACACATTCAACTTAAGAAACAACCTATAGAACTTATCTCATTTGTAACCTGCCTGCATCCATTCATCATTCTCCAAGTTCCCTGATCCCTTCTCCACCCTCTCTAATCTTTAGCTACTTTGCTACCAAATGTCCACATTTCAGTCTGTCTGTGATACTGTGACAAAACGCCATAGACAGAGTGCCTTACAAATCACAGAGATTTATTTCTCACTGTTCTGGAAGCTGGAAACTAAGATCTGAGTGTCAGCATGATCAGGTTCTGGTGAAAAGTTCTCAATCACACAGCAGACTGCCAACTTCTTCTTGTGTCCTCACATGAGCAAAAGGAAGCTGGATAGCTCTCTGGCTTTTTCTTATCAGGACATAAATACCATTTAGGGCCAACCCTTATGACCTACTTACCTACCCAAAGGCCCACCATCTAATGCCATCATTCTAGCCACTTTCTCTGATTTCACTGAGAGTGGCTGCTGGGGAGATGTCACTAGTCCACCAGCTTGAGATTGTGCACTGTTTTGTAAGTTTTTTAATTTATTTCTTCTTTTTTTTTTTTGAGACAGAGTCTCACTTTGTCACCTTTGGTAGAGTGCCAGCATCACAGATTACAGCAACCTCAAATTCTTGGGCTTAAGCTATTCTCTTGCTTCAGCCTCCCAAGTACCTGGGACTACAGGTGCCTGCCACAATGCCTGGCTATTTTTAGAGGGGAGGTCTCCGTTGACTTAGGCTGGTCTTGAACTCGTGAGCACAAGCAATCCACCCATCTCAGCTTCCCAGAGTGCTAGGATTACAGGCATGAGCAACAAGCCTGAGATGGTTCATTTCTAACAAGCCTCCAAGAGATGTGGATACTGTTGGTTCAGGGACTACAGTTTAAATAGAAAGGCCCTAGAATATTTAAAATTAATTACATCTTGCAAGTTAATTATCTTCTGAAATATTCCCTTTCTTATTCAAGAGCCAACAAGAAGAATTATTATTCTATGAATATATTCTTGTTTTAGATACTGAAAAAGAAATGCTGAAAAATGAATATCTCATCATGTCAGAACATTTACCTCATCTCCTTAATCCCACTTAGCGTATTTTACCCAAGTAATTAAATTTAGTTTACTAAAGTAATAATGCTTATTGCCTCTTGTGATTCTATGACAGTATTTTGGGCATGGGAAACTCTTTAGTAAAAGGTGAAAGATTTATGTGATCTGAAGAGAAACCAGAGCATGAGGAAGCTCTTTATATGTGTCCTATAAAGACAGAATAGGTCCAGTGGAGACAGTCCTCAAAACTTGACTTCTTGATTTAATTTTGTTGAGTGATCATGAATGTGGCATTTGGTTTTTCTAAGTTTACAGTATTTTCCTAATTTCTTATTATGACTTCTCTGGGAGAATAGAGGGGCATCAAACTTACTAGTAGATAAAAGGCTATCATTAGAGGAGGTGACTCATTGGTTTGATCCCTAAAAATTAGTAAAATTCAGAGGGTGAAGCCAAACAAAAGAGTGAAAAAGCGTATGCAAAAGCAAAGACAGAGAGCAAAGGCATTATAAGGTTCACAAGAAATTCAGCATGGCAATTGTAGGGAACATTTAGAGGAAGGATGAGAGATGAACTTACAGAGAGGAGGACCATCCATTACACACTTACTGTGTCTCAGACACTGTGCTATGTGCTTTATACACATTAATTTAATTTAATCCTCATACCTAGTCTACAAAAGATAGAGGCTGATACAATTTTAGATGAAACTGCTTAGACACTGCTATGGTTTGAATCTGACCCCCCCAAGTTCATGTGTTGGAAACTTAATCCCAAGTGCAACAGTGCTGAGAGGTGGGTCTTTAAAGAAGTGATTAGGTCACAAGGGCTTTGCTATCGTGAATGGATTAACATCTTTATCACAGGAGGGGACTAGGTAACACAGTAGTGCAGTGGTTCTCAAACTTCCTGACGCCACAATGTATTTTCATAGTTAAAAACGGGTCACGACCCACAGGTTGAGAACCACTGCAGTAGTGGGTTCCTGATAAAAGGGTAAGTTCAACCCCTTCCTCTCTCATTTCTATGCTCTTTTGCCCTTTTGCCTTCTGCTGTGGGATGATGCAGCCAGAAGGCCCTTACTAGATGCCAGCACCTTGATACTGAACTTCACAGCCTCTAGAATTGTGAGAAATATTTCTTGTCTTTATAAATTACCCAGTTCATGCTAAGAGTACAAAGTGGACTAAAATAGAAGCCATAAGGAATTGAAAAGGTTATGTAACTTGACTCGGATCTCATAGCAAAAACTTGATAGGACCAGTCCCCTCTCTCTCTCTCTCTCTCTCTCTCACTGAATTCTGTTCTTCTCCATTCTGCCAGCTTGAACAGAGAGTCAAAGCCAACTTTTAATCCCAGGGGAATATAATTCAGAAGACTGAAGGATATGAACAGGGCAAGAATAGAAGCTTGGATACGACATAGGATTTCTTCTCTGAGTTATTATAATTTTATAGGCTTGTTAATATCATTTAAGAGCTGGGAATGGGTCTCATTTTTCTATTATTGCTAGTAGTTAATGCCAAAATACCTGGAACATAGTAGATATAAATATGTACTGAGTAAATACATGATTGCTATTATAATTATGCAAAAGAACAATTTTAAGAGCTTAAATTGAGGCAATGACAGTGATAACACTGGTTGGAATGGATTAATTAAATAAATTTCTGCCAGGCATATAATTATTACTTTTAACCATCAAAATGTTTAAAATTCAGAGAGGATTTTCTAATATTTTTAACTCAAATGACAAACTCTAAAGGTGCATATATTAACTACCACTAAAAGACAAAAAAGGAAGCAACAGGTGCTCAATATATCCTACCATGCAGGCAGCCTCCTTATCCAAATCAGGCAGGTGTTGTGCAGATGTAGAGAACATGGAGTTGAACTCTGACTCTGAAGTCAGAAGACTGGTTTCAAGTCTCTTTTTCAAAGGTAGATACAGAACATAGGTTGAATCTTATTCTCTGCTTCTTCATCATGACAATGGAGTAATATTGCAGAGAAAAGATGAAATAAATAAAATAAATTATTTTTAAACAATACTTTTTCTATCCAAATTTGAGTATTAATTAAAATGTTTCTTTTGCAAGGGCTGCAATGCCTCAACCATGTGTATATTTCGGATGTCTGCATGTAATTCTGGTGATGTATTATCATCTGTAAATTCCTCCATCTTGGCACCATTAATACTGATTTTGAGGGTTACTAAAAACTTACTAGAAGTATATTATTAAAACCACTGAAATCATTATATTTATGTATTCCATCTATTGTAACGTTTCTACAATAAGTATTTTTTTTTAATATTTAGAGAGCTAGAGATGTTATTTTGGAGCTTCTGAAATTACATTTGACTTTTATAAAAATTATATTTGACATTTATAAAAATGATTTTTATGAACATCATGGCAAAGAAGTTCATACATTTAAACCAGAAAAGCATTTTTAGTGTGTATTGTCAAACTTAGACTCAGAACACAATCTTTCAAGGTTTCTATTGGACAAAAGCAGCCTCATTTTCACAATTATAGTCTAAGCAGGAAGATATACACAGAACAAAATGCCTACTACCTGGTAAAATAACCTTTACTGAAAAATCATTAACAACACTTGTTCTGCAATAACTGTCATATTCTGTGCAGGCAGAAAAGGAACAGAATGAAAGTTACTTTGGTTTTCTTCTATTCAACTTATAGACTACAATAGCAAGAACACAAATTGCTAACTAATCTAAATATAAAAGTTCATGAGACTTTGCATAATTAAATATCCTATTATTCAAAAGAGTCTGAGCATCTGGACAGGGAGATGTTGCTACTAAATTTAGGGGGTTTCATATATTCAGTAATTGTGTAGGGTCTTACGATGTTTAGTTTCTTTTTTGGAAAAATTTCAGAGAGTTATAAAATAATGTGACATAAGAGGTTAAGCACAATGTCACTTTCGAATAAGGTAGAAATGAATTAAAATTCAGACCCTAAAGCTCTCTAGCTGTATGACTTATGACAAATTCTTGATCTTTTCAGTCCAATGTTACCTTACTGAAAAAATTGGAGCAGTTAGAAATACCTAATAGCATCATAGTAAGGATTAAGAATAACTGTGTAAGTAAATATTCATCTTTTCTAAAACTGTTTCAGGTGGTCAATAAGCATTTCTTCAATGCAGGACTCTAAACAGATTGTCATCAGGACTCTATTTGAATGTTACCAGTACACTAATATGCAAAGCTGTCTATTACACTTTTAAAAACTTGTTATATTATATAATTTCACTTCTTTTACTAAAGTGCTTTGACTTTCTGACCCACTTATCAGTGTTTAGTTATGCATTTATTTGATATTACACTTCAAAAATGCTTCATTCCTATTATGGAATAAGAAGAAGCTGAAAAGAGTTTGTAGTCTAGGAGGGAAGGAAAGGCAATAATTAAACACATAAAATAGGAACAGGAATCAGGAAGATATAAGCTAAGTTAGGGAGCTAAGAATAGCCTCTTGGAGAGAGAGAAAAAAACAAAAACAGAAAAACATTTTAGCAGAGATGTCAACAACAGAATGAGTTTAACACAGTAGAAACTTAGGAAATATTTGGTGAAATGCAGTAAGATAAACTCAAACAAATTATTGCCTGTGACTGAGACTGAAATTTTAGGAATATAGCCCTTATCATTATGAAAGTCTAAAGTATTATAAAAATGGCCCTTATTATTTCTATTTTTTCAAAACAATACATTTATTTATTTATTTATTTAAAAATAGCATAGGGTTACATAAATGAAAAGGGATAGGTTCCCCTTTCTTTTTCTCTCCCATCTCTTTCTTGAGAGACAATTACTTGTGAGAATTCTAATTTCATTTCTTCTAGTTATCACATCAATTATTAACAAAATGTTCTTTTTTTTTTTGGAGGGACTGGTTTTTTTATTTCAAAAAGACACATGTCAATATTCAGTATGAAAACAGTTGCACTATTGGTTTTATTTCTCCCCACTGGCCCCAAAGAGACCATACCAAAGGAGAGTACATTTTAAGCCAATGAGCTGCAGGATGTCCACCTAAGAGGCCTCACTCAGAGAAACCTCACCAAAAAGTGGGCACTGGGCAGGGAAAGAAACTTTAAAAAATTTTCAGAACACTGCCAGCTCAAAGACTGTGGAGAACTCTCACAGCCAGATGGGGTGGCCAGGGTGCCCCAAACCAAGGAAGCAAAGTTTCAAATTATAATAAAATTTTCAGAGTCTTGTACATAAGCCATTGAAGATTTCTCCAGCACAGACTGTTGCAAAGTACGAGGAGATGGCACTTTTGGACATAGCCGCTTCGGACCCAGAAAAGGGTAATGAGATGAGTTTCATATTGCTAAATTAGTGGCAAAAACATAATTTTCTTTTTTTTTTTTTATATTTCATTTGCATTTTTATTTCAAAATGTTAAGGGAGTACAAATGTTTTTATTACATGAATACCTTTTATAATGCTTAAGTTGGAGCTTTTAGTATACCAATAACCAGAATAATGTTCATTGTACCTGACCAGTAT
>CAUYON010113011.1:0-29976 GCA_963573935.1 Arctocebus calabarensis
TAACTTCCATGCCATGGATGTTACCCGTGACAAAATGTTTTCTATGGTTAAAAAATGGCAGACTATGATTGAAGCTCATGTTGATGTTAAGACTACCGATGGTTATTTGCTTCGTCTGTTCTGTGTTGGTTTTACTAAAAATCGTAAAATTATTAAAAAAAAAAAAAAATTCGCAACAATCAGATACGGAAGGCCTCTTATGCCCAGCACCAACAGGTTTGGCAAATCCAGAAGAAAATGATGGAAATCATGACTAGAGAGGTGCAGATGAATGACTTGAAAGAAGTTGTCAATAAATTGATTCCAGACAGCATTGGAAAAGACATAGAAAAGGCAAGCCAATCTATTTATCCTCTCCATGATGTCTTCGTTAGAAAAGTAAAAATGCTGAAGAAACCCAAGTTTGAAGTGGGAAAACTCATGGAGCTTCATGGTGAAGGTAGTAGTTCTGGAAAAGCTACTGGGGATGAGACAGGTGCTAAAGTTGAACGAGCTGATGGATATGAACCACCAGTCCAAGAATCTGTCTAAAATTCAGACTTTTAATAATGACAAATAAAGAATCCTATTTGTGAAAGAAAAAGAAAAAGTGCTGGCCGACTTGTTATATGGACCCATTCCTCGTGGACAGCCCCTTCTGAGTCCTCACATGGTAGAAGGGATGAGAAATCTTTAAGGTCACTAATCCCATTCATGAAGGCTCCACCCTAATGACATAATCACCTGATAAAGGACTCACCTAATACCATCAGTTTTGGGGTTAGGATTTCAACATAAGAATTTTAGGGAGATACAAACATTCAGTCTGTAGCAAACCTTATACCTGTATCTACACTAAAATCCTGTATCTCATAAGTTTCCAGGGCTAATATGATAGTGAAATGCCTCCCTTGATTAGTTAATGGTTAGTGCTAGAGCAGGACCAGGACAGCTGTTCTCATCACTTGTGTTTGTCAGTGATAGGCAATTTAAAGCAGTGATTCTCAACCTGTAGGTTGGGACCCACAGAAACTGTATTAAAGGGCCGAGGCATTAGGAAGATTGAGAACCACTGATTTAGAGGTACTCAATTTTAAGATTGTAGAGGCTGTCAGGGATTCAGATAGCAAGTTGTACTGTGCTTGTGTTTGGGACTCACTTGTATGGAATGCAGGTAAAGAAACAAATTTGGGAGAGAACATAACAGAAGCTGAGTTCAGTTTTGTCCATGGAGATAAGGGCCCACAGGGCCTGTATCAAAAAAAGAAGGATCTCTCGCTCTGGAGAAAGGCCAGATAAGCAATTGGCTTATGGAAGACATTTGTAGGAGGTGGTGGCAGAAGTGTTTGTGCATCAGAGATCTACATTGTAATGAAACTTTTGAGATCTATCCATTAGCCATATCTAGATCAAGGAATATTTGTTTTGTGAATTCCTTTCTGAAAACCTATTTAAACAATTTTATTGTTTCCTCTAGGAAATGAGAACAGAAGCTATTGGCAGACCTCTGGAAATAAATGAGACTGAAAAAGTGATAAGAATTGCAATAAAAGAGATTTTGGTAAGATTACTTTATTTAATGTCTTTATGTCTGAGACTCAAAAATACCAATTTCCTGCCTGCACAAGACAGAACAAGCTAGACCTATAATAAAGGATGTGTTAGTAGGGAAATGAAAAATTTAGAGGACATTCTAGAATATGTAGGTTACAGCATTGTTTTTTCCATTATAAACAAGAACAATTTCCTATGTTATTAAAAATTCAGTTTTAATTTGATAATTATTTTAAATTCTTTAGTAATTTTAATAATACTCTTATTTAACTAGTTCCTTACTGAGGAGTATTTAAATAATTTCTAGGTTTTCTTAATTCTAAAAAGAGTCTAATAAATAGAACTATCACCATCCATTACTACCTATCCACCCTCAATTATTATTTACTCTTTTCATCTAAAGCATTCAGGTTAGAGCAGCAGTTCTCAACCTCTGGGTCGAGACCCACAGGAACCATATGAAAGAGCTGCAGCATTAGGAAGTTGAGAACCATTGGGATAGAGGCAGATGACAGGTGGACTTAGACTGCTCACAGGGGTTTGAACTTTACTGTGTAATTTTAGGCAAGTTACTTAACTCCTCTCTGCCTCACTTTCCTTATCTATAAAATGAGAACTGCAGTGCCAATAGCATGGGGGCCTAAGTCCTTATGAGCATTAATCAGCATTGCATGTCAAGGCTGGGCACAGTGGCTCATGCCTATAATCCTAGCACTCTAGGAGGAGGCTGAGGTGGGTGGATTGCCTTAGCTTACAGGTTTGAGACCAGCCTGAGCAAGAGTGAGACCCCCGCTCTAAAAAATAGCTGGGTTTGGGCTCGGCGCCTGTGGCTCAGTGGGCTAATGTGCCAGCCACATACACCTAAGCTGGTGAGTTCGAATCCAGCCCAGGCCCGCCAAACAACAATGATAGCAGCAACCAAAAAATGGCCGGGCATTGTGGCAGGCGCCTGTAGTCCCAGGTACTTGGGAGGCAGAGGCAAGAGACACGTGTGAGCCCAGGAATTAGAGGTTGCTGTGAGCTGTGATGCCACAGCACTCTATCCAGGGTGACAGCCTGAGGCTCTGTCTCAAAAAAAAGGCTGGGTTTGTGGCCCAGCGCCTGTAGCTTAGCGGCTAGAGTGTCAGCCCACATACACTGGAGCTGGTGAGTTCGAACCCAGCCCAGGCCTGCCAAACAACAATGACAACTACAACCAAAAAAAAAAAAAAAAGAAAAAAAGCTGGACGTTGTGGCATACGCCTATAGTCCAGTTACTTGGGAGTCAGAGGCAAGAGAATCACTTAAGCCCAGAGTTTGAGGTTGCTGTGAGCTATGATGCCATGGCACTCTACCAAGGACAACATAGACTCTGCCTAAAAAAAAAAAAAAATAGCCAGGCATTGTGGGTACCTGTAGTCCCAGCTATTTGGGAGGCTGAGGCAAGAGGATTACTTGAGCCCAAGAGTTTGAGGTTGCTGTGAGCTATGATGCTACGGCATTCTACTGAGGGCGACAAAATGAGACTTTCTCTAAAAAAAAAAATAAAAAACAGTGCATTCAAGCCTACTCTGGTGTACATAGATATTCAGTCGTCATAAGTGATTTATTTTATCTGGTAGAAACAGGCAAGGAGGTCTTATACAGATTTAGGAGCAGGCATAAAAAAGAATTTGCAGAGAGTTGTATAAATTCTGAGAATCATAGGTTTTTTGTAATTCCTTTGTCAGTAATACTCCCTAAGCAGCCCAGCACAGGGCATCCAAGCCGCCTCACAGGGTGAGAAGGGCATGGCAGTGTGGATGGAGATGTCAGACTGATCAGATAAGTAATGTGAATAACAAAACCAAGTTCCTCACTGTTGGAGAAGAGAACTATGTAAATGGAAAGAGAGAAAATTAGAATGAACCCTGAATTTGAAGGTGTTGACTATATACTCATAGTTTTCAGGGGATAGCTAGATAGAGGGATAATTTTTTTTACATGGGATTCTTCATGAATTTTCATGTCATCCTTGTACAGGGGCTGTTCTGACCTTTATATCATTCCAGTTTTAGTATATGCTGCCTAACCAAGCACTAGGAATAAAATTATATATATATATATATCTCAAAGTGTGTATGTACTTACAAGGAATAATTGTGTGTATGTATATAAATATATTTATATGCACACATATAAACCCACCCACATTCATACATTTCTTAGTTCTGATCACACCTAGATCTTGGCTTTTAAGTGTCATTCTTTTTCTAAAATGAACCAGAACTCCTAGGGAAAAATGGCTAATGCCATAGCCAGGGCAGGAGAAGTGCAAGAACTCCTTGTGCCAGAAAGTAAAGAAGAGCTCAGATGATGAAAGGGAACTGTCAAAAGGATGCAGAAGCTAAGTTGCATGGGCCTCCCCTGGCCAAATCAGAGACAATTTAAGCATCAAAATAAGTTATAGTGATTTATTTAATTCTCTGCATAATCTGAATCTAATTAGGCAAAGCAAATTATAAAATAACTGGCCTATACTCTTCAAAAGTGAAAAATCTGTAAAAGTCAAGGCAAGCTGAGGGACATTCCAGGCTGAAGGAGGCTCTGGACAGGTGATCCCTGAATACCACAGGTGGCTCCCGTCTGCTGTTGAGGTCTTCACTGGGCAGGTGGGGACACTGGGATGAGTCTGGCATCAGGAATGAGTTCCTGTTTTGATGACTGTATTGTAATTGTGTAGATTATTTGTAGGAAATATACACTAAAGTGTTGAGGGTGATGAGATATCTTGTCAGTAACTTTCACCTAGGTTGGGAAAAATGCTTTGTATTATACTCCAGTTTTTCTGTAAATATTAATTAAAAAATATACATGCCTATATTCTAACTGAATCTAGTGAACATGGTATGAACATGGAACTGACCTTGGCACTGACACATTAAATATAAGAACATCCAAAAGAGGGCATAATTTCTTGGTGAACATCTCTTAAGATATCTTTCTGTTCTTGAAAAATGTCTATGATGTTTGCTCCTTCTAAAAGCAAAACCAGGCTCAGTGCCTGTGGCTCAATGGGTTAAGGCGCCAGCCACGTACACCTGAGCTGACAGGTTCGAATCCAGCCCGGGCCCACCAAACAACAATGACGGCTGCAACCAAAAAATGGCCAGGCGTTGTGGCGGGCGCCAGTAGTCCCAGCTACTTTGGAGGCAGAGGCAGGATACTCGCTTGAGCCCAGGATTTGGAGGTTGCTGTGAGCTGTGATGTCACAGCACTCTATCCAGGGTGACAGCTTGAGGCTCTGTCTCAAAAAAATAAATAAATAAATAAAATAAAAGCAAAACCAAATAACTGTAAAAGGATTATGAAGGATTACTGTAAAAAGATTATGAAGTATAGGCTGTATATTTCAGGAAACCAGGCAAAACTATTTAAGTTTATATGTTAATCTATTTTTTTTTTTTTTTTTTAAGTCGGAATCTCTTTCCCTGTGCCCTGGGTAGAGTGCCGCCATGGCATCATAGCTCACAGCAACCTCAAATTCTTCAGCTTGAGCAATCCTCTTGTCTCAGCCTCCCAAGTAGCTGGAACTGCAGGTGTTTGTGATAGCACCTGCCTAGTTTTTCTATTTTTAGTACAGATGAGGTCTTGCTTTTGCTCGGACTGGTCTCAAACTCTTGAGCTGTGATCCACCTGCCTCCCCCTTTCAGAGATCACAGATATGAGCCACCACACCCAGCCCAATCTTTTCTTATTTGAGGAACAGATACTTTTTTTTTTTTTTTTTTGAGACACAGTCTCATTATGTTGCCTTTGGTAGAGTGCCATGGCATCACAGCTCACAGCAGCCTCAAACTCTTAGGCTTCAATGATTCTCTTGCCTCAGCCTCCCAAGTAGTTGCGCCTGCCACAACGCCCGGCTATTTCTTTTTGCTGCAGTTGTCATTGCTGTTTAGCTGGCTTGGGCTGGGTTCGAATCAGCCAGCCTGGGTGTATGTGGCTGCTGCGGTAACCACTGTGCTACAGGCACCAAGCATGAGGACCAGGTACCTTTAAAAAATACATTGTACGGTCAAATAAATTCACTACAATTTAATCTGAACTTGATTCAGATAAATGGTCTACATCAGCTTGAGTTGTTCAGAAAGGAGACCCACCTTTCTTCCTATGAGAGTGAACTCACGTTTCTCCTGGGGTCTTTAAGCCCTTACAGCAAATGGCTTGTTAGTGGTGATTGTTTTAACGAAATAATCTTGGAAAGGGTTAGTGTACTTAGACCAAAAATAATTAAAACATGAATTCATTATCAGTAACCATAATTTCTTATAAAAACACATTGTCTCTGAGGATTAAGAATGTCTGGACTTCTTAGGTCCTTTTGTTGTGGACACCGTAGTTTTTAAGAGATCTCCAGGAAAACAGTCACCCTTTTAGGGGTGCCTGTGCACATGGAAGTATTCGATGGGAAAAGCCCATTGTGGCCATTAGGAACTTAGTACAGGAGTGGAAAGTCAGAACTTGAAGCAGCAGCTCTATACTCAGCTGCACAGGCATATTGACCTGGCCAGCTTCCCAGACAAGATGAAAATAATGAGTGTGAGGAACACAGCGCGTTTACTCTGGTTCTACCTGCTTCAAATAGACTTTCTCTAACTAGAGGATCAGGAGGTGTCCATTGTCATCAATGGTTTCTTATCCCCTTGCTTTCTTTACTTAGCCCCATAGCCCAAGGGCCTCTGTCCAGCTGCTTCCTGGGGCCCCCTTCCAGAGGTTGGTGGACACGAGTGTGACTGATGCCACTGAAGAGCGACTTCTGTAACAGCTTCACAGTGCTCTGTTTATTTTTAGTCTGCAGTCAAGCTTCTGTCACCAGAGAAAAGGAAGGCACCTTTCTTTCTGAATCCCAGCAAGCCATGGGTTAGAGCCACTCACATTTCTTTCTGTCCCCTCCTAGTAAGACTGTGTGTGTGTGTTTATTCTGTAAGTCAGGTGTTTGTAGCTAGGGAATAGCCTGAATGATGCAAAGGCACACTTAACTATCCAGAGTGATGTGTACCCGGTTCTCCCTGATCGAGCTAGACAAGAGGCCTCTCTCCATCAGGACACATCTTTCCATCTTCACTTGTTTAAAACCTACTTTTTTATGAGAGGGTGGAGAGGATAAATTTACTGGACATTCTCCCTATAATAGTTGGTTAAATATGTCACTGCCTATTTATCAGCTTTGGTGTTTGTTAAACCTGATGTTGCTATGCCTGATGAACTGAAGAATGCCTCTCTTCAAAGAGGTAGGATGGAGATCCTTATTGGCACATTGTCTCATTATTTCCTGTTAAATGTAGACTCAGGTTCAGAAGACTAAAGACCTGCTCAATAATGTGGCCTCTGATGAAGCTAATTTAGAAGCCAAAATTGAAAAGAGAAAATTAGAATTGGAAAGAAATCGGAAGCGACTACAGACTCTGCAGAGTGTCAGGTAGATATGAACATTTGGAGAATGAGTGGAAAAGTGTCTCTGGAAGTTAGAACAAAGACAGAGAATATAACATGCCAGTAACTCTTCAAGCAGTGAAAAAAGCTTTACTTAAGGTTACCTCTGCTTCAACATATGTGCGTGTGTTGCCTGTCAGAACAAGCAGATTGCTGCACTCTATTGCTTTCTGCATGTCAGTATGTCCGGAAAGTTGCTTGCTTCTTTGAACTGCCCTTTAAGCTGTTATAGCTTCTAGGAACTCAAGGCAAAGTAGGTAAATCCAGATGGTGAAAGTTACATGAGGCTTGGTCTCCTGAGATCCTGCCCTAAATTAGATGGAAACAGAAACATACTCCCATGTCTGAGTTTGAGTAGATTTTAGACTATTTACACTAGGATAATTGCTCACCAATCAGTAATTCTTACTTTACCTCATTGGAAATACATTGCCAAGGAATATGGATGGAGAATAGTGGCACAAACCACCTTCTACATCAGTGGAGCATTTTTAAGTGTGTTCCACACATTCCTTGGAGCTTTTTGTCTTCTCTTTACATGTTTCGTAACCTCCTTCCCTGGCTGTGCCTTTGGTCTTTTTTCCCCTGGTCTTTTTCTCTTTCTCCTTTTTTGTTTTCCATTCTTTTTTTTTTTAATTTGTGCTGGCCATATGGTTTCTTTTTTTCTCTCTGTCTCTTTTTTTATTGTTTTGGATTCATTGAGGATACAAAGAATTAGATTACACTAATTGACCTTTTTTTTTTTTTTTTTTAATTGAGACAGAATCTCTTTCTGTCACCCTAGCTGATTGCAGTGGAGTGATCACAGAGAAACTGCAACTTTAAACTCTTGGGCTCAAGTGATCCTCTTGCCTCAGTTTCCTGAATAGCTGGGATTACAGGCACCTGCCATAATCCCTGGCTAGTTTTTGTATTTTTCATAAAGACAGGGTCTTGTTCTTGCTCACTGGTCTCAAACCTCTGAGCTCAAGCAGTCCACCCACCTCAGTCTCCCAGAGTGCTATGATAGGCATGAGCCACTGCACCCGGCCCATCTTTCTTTTTCTTGACTCTCTCCTCTTTGCAGTTACTGCTCTGAATGTGTTTTGCCTTTTGAGATACTGATTGCTGGCCCTCACTCTGGCTATTGCCCTGAGATCTGCGGAAAGGCAGCACCTGGAGGTGGCAGAGGGTAACCACAGAGAACAGCCACCTTCCCTGCTCTTCCGAAATCAGTGATGCCAAAATATATTTGTCTCCTTAAAAAAAAAAATCCTGCCTTTAGGCCAGGCACAGTGGCCCACGCCTGTAATCCTAGCACTCTGGGAGGCTGAGGCAGGTGGATTGCCCTGAGCTCACAGGTTCGAGACCAGCCTGAGCAAGAGCAAGACCCCATCTCTAAAAATAGCCAGGTGTTGTGGTAGGCCCTATAGTTCCAGCTACTCAGGAGGCTGAGGCAAGAGAATCACTTGAGCCCAAGAGTTTGAGGTTGCTGTGAGCTGTGACACCACGGCTCTCTACTGAGGGCGACAAAGTATGACTCTTTCTCCCAAAGAACGTTTAAAATAAAATAATAAAAAACCTTACCTTTAAACTGTAAGTTAACTTTTGTTAACTTTCATATCCTTTTAATAGAAAAGTTCATTTTGCTATAGTTCAAAAGCTAAATTATTTTTAAGTTTTCCAGTTTAGGCTCAGTGCCAGTAGCACAGTGGTTATGGCGCAGGCCACATGGCACCACGACTGGTGTGTTTGAACCCAGCCCAGACCTGCTAAACAACAATGACAACTGCAACAACAAAATAGCTGGGCATTGTGGTGGGCACCTGTAGTCCCAGCTACTTGGGAGGCTGAGGCAAGAGAATCGCTTGAGCAAAAGAGTTTGAGGTTACTGTGAACTGTGACATCACAGAACTCTACTGAGGGCGACATAGTGAGTGAGACTCTGTCTCAAAAAAAAAAAAAAGAAAGAAAAGTCTGTAAGGATGTATGTCAAATATTAAGTGCTTATACCTAGCAATGGGACTTTGAGTAATTTATACATCATTTTTCATACTTCCAGGATTATTTTAAGTTCTTACAAAGAGTGCATCTTATTTACAACTTAAAAGAAATATGTTTATTTTAGTGTGAGGGAAGAGAAAAAGGGTAATTAGTGGTTTGGGGGGATTTTTTTTTTTTTGAGTCAGAGTCTCACTCTCTTGCCCCAGGTAGAGTGCCATGACTTCATCATAGCTCACAGCAACCTCAAACTCGGGCTTGAATAATCCTCTTGCCTCAGCCTCTTGCTCAGACTGTTCTCAAACTCCTAAAGTGCTAGGATTACAGGCGTGGCCCACCACACCCCGCCAAGGGTAATTAGTTAAGCAGTTGAGAGTGAGGGATCTTCTGTATTAAATGTTTCCAAGGAAAGCCATGAAGGACTCTGGAGCTCTAAATATGAATTTCAGAATACTATATTAATTAATCTTTCACTTTTTATTTCATTTGCTTGTTTTAGGCCAGCCTTTATGGATGAATATGAGAAGATTGAGGAAGAATTGCAGAAGCAGTATGACATTTATCTAGAGAAATTTCGAAATTTGACTTACCTGGAACAACAGCTCGAAGACCATCACAGAATGGAACAGGAGAGGTTTGAGGTGAGTGCTTAGCCTTCTCTGTACAGACTATCCTTCAGTTTGTGAGTATCACTGAAAAAAATACCAGTGATTGTGTATTCTCCCTGGGCAGTCTGAGGATCGCTCGTTTAATTCTTTTGTTTTACTGGCAGTGTACCCAGGACTCTGGGGTTATCAAATCTTTTTCTTTTTGGGGAAGCTAGGGGACAGGGTCTCACTCTCTTGCCAGGACAGAAGCATCATCATAACTCACAGCATTCTCTAATTCCTGGGCTAAAACAGTCTTCCTCCCAAATCGCTGAGAAGACAGGCCACCAAGTCCAATTAATTTTTTTTTTTTTTGCGGAGATGGGTCTCACTATCTTGCCCAGGCTGGTCTCAAACTCCTAGGCTTAACCAATCCTTCTGCCTTAGCTTCCCAAAGTACTGGGATTACAAGTATGAGCCACCTCGCCTGGCCTCAACTCTTCGATGTTAATGTTTTCATCAGGGTTTAGTCAATTAGGAGTACTGACAGGGCAACATGTGACCTGTGCAATTACATAAGACTGTGCACTTAGGGGGCGGCACCTGTGGCTCATCGAGTAGGGCACCGGCCCCATATATTGAAGGTGGCAGGTTCAAACCCGGCCTTGGCCGAACTGCAAAACAGAAAAATAGTCAGGTGTTGGGGCAAGCGCCTGTAGTCCTAGCTACTTGGGAGGCTGAGGCAAGAGAATCGCCTAAGCCCTGGAGTTGAAGGTTGCTGTGAGCTGTGTGATGCCACGGCACTCAACTGAGGGGGAATAAAGTGAGATTCTGTCTCTACCAAAAAAAGACTGTGCACTTAGAAGGGTCTGTACTTGTTTCCATGGTCTGCGGTTACTGTCCTGAAATTTGTAATCATTTTTATGTGCATTTTATTTTGCATTGATTCCTACAAATTAGGCAACTGGTCTTGAGTACAGATCTAAGTACTTGCTTGGTCAGTTCTTGTAAAGATTTTTAAGCCTTGGTTAATTATACCACCCAAACTAGCTCATTTTAGACTGCGCTATAAAGAGGAGTGGCAATTTATTGGTTATGAGAAATTCATGTAATCCAGAATCTGACCACCACTTTTAGATTGCAGCAGAAATTGACACATGTGGAATTCAGAACAAAGAAAATTGGATCCAGTTACAATCACGTTTTGAATTGGCCTTATCCGTTAGGATATTTCTGCCTAACCCATGAATGGTCATTTAGAGTCCATGTTCATGATGAAACTGGTCTACAATCTCCCCTGTCCTTGACAACTTTTGGCGTTAAGGTTAGGTGCTTTCTTAGAAGCCTGGACATTTGAATAAAGTAGGGCTGTTCTGAGTTGTCCAGTGACACATTCATATGGACACATGGCATCTTGACAAGTAACTCATTGCTGGTGTTACTTTAGGGCAGAGAGGCAGGCCATGGAGCAAGGGTACGGGACAGGCACATTGTAAAGTTAATGGGAAGAGCGTGGAATTTAGGACTTTTTCTTTTTTTTGAGACAGTCTCACTATGTCGCCCTCGGTAGAGTACCGTAGTGTCACAGCTCACAGCAACCTCAAACTCTTGGGCTCAAGCAATTCTCTTGCCTCAGCCTCCCAAGTAGCTCAGACTATAGGCGCCTGCCACAACACCCAGCTATTTTAATTTTTTTTAATCTTTTTTTTTTTTTTTTTTGAGACAGAGTCTCACTTATTAACCCTTGTAGAGTGCCGTGACGTCACATAGCTCAAAGCAACCTCCAAACTCCTTGGGCTTAGGCGATTCTCTTGCCTCAGCCTCCCGAGTAGCTGGGACACAGGCACCCGCCACAACACCTGGCTGTTTTTTTGTTGCAGTTTGGCCAGGCCGGGTTTGAACCTGCCACCCTCGGTAAATGGGGCCGGTGCCCTACCCACTGAGCCACAGGCGACACCCAGTACCCGGCTATTTTTTGTTGCAGTTGTCATTGTTGGTTAGCTGGCCCTGGCTGGGTTTCAAACCCACCACCTTTGGTATATGTGGCTGGCGCCATAACCACTGTGCTACAGCACCGAGCCAGAGTTTAGGACATTTTATTTTTATTTTTTTCCGTTCATTTGTTTCATTTTTTTTTCTTTCTTTTTATTAAATCATAACTGTGTACATTAGTGCATTTATGAGGTATAATACTGATTTTATATACAATTTGGAGTGCTTACATCAAACTGGTTAAGGTAGCCTTTACCTCACTTAATTGTAGTGTTAAGACATGTTCTTGCTCAGGTTGGTCTCAAACTCTAGGCATCCAGCAATTTACCTGTCTCAGCCTCCCAGAGTGCTAGGATTATAGGCATGAGCCACCACAGTAGGCTTTTAAATGTGTCATTTGGTTATCCTCAGAGGCAGGAAGGGTGTTAGATGAGCATGGGGGTGAGGCAGACACTTCACTCTTGGAGCCCCTGTCCACAGGACAGCTGGTGACCTCAGTGAGAAAGGGTACCAAGTTTGGGGACCCTAGAGCTGCTTAGACAGTGTAAGTTCTTTTCTCTTTCCTTGAAATTAGAGCTTTTCTTGTTCTGTATCACAAACTTAGTAGTATTTACACAGTTGTGAAGAAGAATAGAATAGTCCACAGAAGGGTCATCTCTTCTGAATTTTATTTTTCCTTTCCCACAGGAAGCTGAAAATACTCTTCGTCTGATGCAGAATAAGCTAAAGGAAGAAGAAAAGCGGCTGCTAAAGAGCGGAAGTAAGGCCATAATTTGTAAACAGAGGTGTCTATTCTGGACTAGCACTTTTAGCCTTAAAAATATTATTTTTTTAATATTGATTTTGTTTAAAAAAATTTTTCTTTCAGTACTTTATTGTGATAAGAACACTTGACATGAGATCTGTGTCTTAAGTTTTTAAATGTGTAACACATTGTTGTTGACTGTAGATAAGAAACTTTTCAAGCTTTGGTGTAGTGGCACATGCCCTTAGTCCCAGCTATTTGGGAGGCTGAGGTGGAAGGATCTCTTGAGCCCAGGAGTCCAAGGTTACAGTGAACTATGGTGGCACCACTGCCCTCCAGCCTGGGTGAAAGAGAAGACCCTGTCTCTAAAAACAAAAAATTTTTTCAAAGGCAATTTTTTATTAGGTGCTATTTGAATTCACTCAAGAGACTGGTTTAAATTACATAGCATTTAAAGTCCATTTCGTCCTTGTGCCTATTAAAATAGTGTTTTCCCCTGTTTAAATGATGGCTTGAATTACATATAGCTAAAAGAAAACTTGGTCCTAGAGGTTTATAGGGTTTTGTACTTTAGGGCAGAGCCATGGAAAGCGAGTGTTGAGGCAGTGGGGCCACCCGTGTTGTAGGATGGCCCCCTAGGAGCCAAAATTGCTCAGCTAGGTTCTTGTGGTAGTGAAATGGGGATTACCTACATATAAGAGTTCTGGGGAGGAATGCTCTCCATGGCTGGTTTGCACTGTTCATCCACGACCTTCCCCAGGTGTCAAGTCCATGTCGGGAGCAGTAGCAACATGTGATCTTCTTGCAGTACTAATGGCTTTGTTGTTTAGGGGTACTGCTTCTGCTTTTCTTGCTTATTGCTTTTTCATGGTGAAATATTTTATTCTCTCTCATGTTGAGGATAGTGTCCTTGGGGCCCATTCACTCTCAATTCCTGTCTCTCTTTGCCTTTCCCCTTTGTGTTTTTCTCCTTTTTTACCTGCTCTATGACTCTTTCTTCTGAATCTGGAAAGAGAATAGGGACTGCTGGGAAGTCCTCTAGTGGCAATTTTAGGAGATTGAAGGGCCTCTCTGAGCAGCCCCTCATCTGTTTAGTTTCGTGTCAGTCCTATGTGATAAGCCTGCGTGGAGTTTATCCCATCGCAAGAGATGCAGCACAGGTAAGAGTCCTGGTTGGTTGATTGCATCCCAGTCTGCCCTGACTGTTAAGACTTGTCACACTGATCTTGCTTTTTGCTTCTGAACTCAGACTTTAATTTGGTGATTTGTAGGTCTGGGATCTCCTGAAGGACAAAAATTCTTGAGGATGTGCGATTTAGATTTTTTTGCAGAAATAAATTGCACTTTAAACTAACATGATGAAGGGAAGTGCTTACTTAGCTTGAGATGGGCAAAGAAGTTAGAAAAATATTTATGAAAGATTATTTTCTATTCTGGTTAGTCCTAAAGTTCTTGAGATGCTTGTCTGTCTTTCCTTTTTTGCACGTATGGGACCATTGCCCAGAGTATTAGGATACAGGAGATACATGAAAGACTTCCGAGTTTTTCTCCATTTGTGAAACTGCTGAACAACAGAAATCTTGTGATACAAAGCCATGAGTTAAAGGCAAGAATGATCAAAAGCCAAAGTCGGAGAAATTATCTTGTTCAGCCTGTTCTGTAGGCAGCAGATTCAACCCAACAAAATATTATCTGTTCTGGGTACTAAATATACAGTAGTGGATGAGACAGGATCCTCGCCTTGGCCGATCCTGCATTCTGGTGAGAGGAGACGAGTAGTAAGCAATAAACAAGTTGGGTGTGTGTGTAGCTTGTGGAGGAGGCTAGGCGCGGCTGAAGGAATTATGGTTTTTGTTGTTGTTTGTTTTGAGACAGAGCCTCAAGCCGTTGCCCTGGGTAGAGTGCTATAGCATCACAGCTCACAGCAACCTCCAACTCCTGGGCTCAAGCGATTCTCCTGCCTCCATCTCCCAAGTAGCTGGGACTACAGGCGCCTGCCACAGCACCAGCCATTTTTTGGTTGTAGTTTTCATTGCTGTTTGGCAGGCCCAGGCTGGATTCAAACCTGCCAGTTCTGGTGTATGTGGCTGGTGCCTTAGCCACTTGAGCTACAGGCGCCGAGCTGGAATTATGTTTTAAATAGGGGTTCAGATAGGCCTCACTGCCCCAAGACTAAGTCAGAGCTGGAGAGAAAGCAGATGCCAGATGAGGAAGGTCCCAGTGTTGTGTGAATGATGCGTGAAGCGGCGTCACAGAGAATAAGACTTGTTTTTGAAATGTTATAGAATAAGGGAGGCCACAGTTCTTTTAGGCATGTGGCAAAAAAATCTTTATTTTACCACAACTTACATAGACAGTACTGCACATACACATCATAAATTAATAATCTAATAACTCAAACCCCAAGACCCAGGCCCTAACCACTTGGCGTTAGGATGTCTACTGTTTAGTCGATAACACTTCTAACCTTATTTAAAGTTGTTCTTATGCTAAGTAATTAGAAGTAATGTACCATAAAAACCAGAGCTCTGGCTTGGCTCCTGTGGCTCAACAGGCTAAGGCGCCAGCCACGTACACCTGAGCTGGAGAGTTCGAATCCAGCCCGGGCCCACCAAACAATGACGACTGCAACCAAAAAATGGCCAGGCGTTGTGGCGGGCACCTGTAGTCCCAGCTACTTGGGAGGCGGAGTCAAGAGACTCGCTTGAGCCCAGGAATTGTAGGTTGCTGTGAGCTGTGATGTTACGGCACTATATCCAGGGTTATAGCTTAAGGCTCTGTCTCAAAAAAAAAAAAAAAAAAAAATACCAGAGATCTGGAGGATCAAACGGATACAATGCTGAACTCTGGGGATCAAATGGCTACAATGCTTGACCTTTAACAGACCATCTGGAGGCAATTATCCATCTTTAGGGAGTAGTCAGGAAATTCCTTCGATATGCAGAAACCTGCTTGCAGGCTCTGCCTCCAACGTGACCAGGCCTTTAGTCACCATGGAGTTCTATCCAGGTTTTTTCCTTTCTAGCCCACAAAGACTTCACACTTACACTCACAGAATGAATCTGTATAAAGGCTTCTCGCCTACATCCCAGAAAGGCCGGGGCCCAGGAGCCACATGTTTAGTGAGCTCATCTGATTACTAAGGAGGAGCTCACCTGGGATTTGGTGCTGGAGGCTTATTTGGAGTAAGGGACTTGGGGAGACTGAAGTTTGAGCAACATGGGGAACACAAGAGGTGATTAGAGATGGGACAATGCCATAGGGGGCTTAGACATTAGAAAGGCCAATGCTTTGTTCAGATGCCCTGTCATAAAAGTCAGAGGCACCCCTTCATCTTCCTGCCAAGTCTGTTGTCCCTCCTCTGCTAGAGAGCACAGCTCTTCCCTCCAGGGCTGGAGAAAGCCGAAACCAAACACTCCCTCTGTGTGCAGCTAGTTACCAATCCATTTCCCCCTCATAGCAGGAACAAAGCAAAAATAATTTCTTTTTAGAGATAGGGTCTTGTTCTGTCACTCAGACTGGAGTCCAGTGGCACAATAATAGCTCATTGTAACCTCAGCTCCTGGGCTCAAGCAGTCCTCCTGTCTTGGCCTCCCAAAGTACTGGGATACACAGGTCTGAGTCACCATACTTGGTCTTGGTAGACTAACAATTACTATATTCCCAAGCTAACTTCTTAGTCTTCAGAACTGCAACTGCAAACTCCTTCAATACCATTTTTCTAAAACCTGCTTAGCTCTGTGGGTGCAGCTATGTTAGATGGTGGGAAAGCTTTTCCTCACCCCTATCTCCCACTTTGGAAATTCGCCTTTTCTACATGTAAGTTTCCTTTTGGAAATATTCCACCTTTAGGCACAAGACTCCAAAAAAGTATTAAGAAATTAATATAGTCTGGGTGCAGTGGCTCATGCCTGTAATCCCAGCACTTTGGGAGGCTGAGGCAGGAGGATTGCTTGAGCGCAGGATTTTGAGGCTTTGGTGAGCTATGATCATGCTACTACATTCCAACCTGGGTGACAGAGCAAGATCTTGTCTCTAAAAGAAAAGGTATTGCACTGAAAATGACCTTCTAAAAATATATATCTTTTTTTTTTTTAAGAGACAGAGTCTTAGTCTGTCGCCCTCGGTAGAGTGCCCCCATGGTGTTGGTGTCACAGCTCATAGCAACCTCCAACTCCTGGGCTTAGGCGATTCTGTTGCCTCAGCCTCCCCAGTAGCTGGGACTACAGGCACCTGCCATAATGCCTGGCTATTTTTTTGCTGCAGTTTGGCTGAGGCTGGGTTTGAACCTGCCTCCCGCCAGAGATGGGGCCAGTGCCCTCCTCACTGAGCCACAGACGCCACCCTAAAATATATATCTTTATGATGGAATTTTTCCCACTGGAGAACATCATGCACTTTAGTTTTTTTGTTTTTTTGTTTTGTTTCTTTGTTTTGAGACAGAGTCTCCAGCTGTCACCCTGGGTAGAGTACCTTGGCATCATAGCTCACAGCAACCTCCAACTATTGGGATCAAGCGATTCTCTTTCCTCAGTTTTTCTATTTTTAGTAGAGATGGGGTCTCACTTTTTGCTCAGGTTGGTCTCAAACTGGTGAGCTCAAGCTCAGTCTCCCAGAGTGCTAGGATTAAAGGCATGAGCCACCGCACCCTGCCTGCACTTCAGTTTTTATTGCTAGTTTCTTGACATTACTCTCTCTCTTTCAGGACAGCTCCATTCATGCCATTCCTAGCTGTGGCCTCCTTTTGCCTCCATCTTGTTTTTTTTATGGTCTTTTTTGTTACCTTTTTAGTAGGCTCCACTTCCTCATCTTTGTTACGATCTAGGAGCTTGAGTTCTGGTAACACAGACTAACATTGAACAAAGAACGTTACCCCAAACTAACCAAGTACATTGACAGCTAGCTAGTTAACTTAAAAATTGTATTTATTTATTTATTTTGAGACAGCTTCACTTTGTTACCCCTGATAGAGGGCTGTGACGTTACAGCTCACAGCAACCTCAAAATCTTGGGCTCAAGCGATTCTCTTGCCTCAGCCTCCTGAGTAGCTGGGTTACAGGCGCTCACCACAGTACCTGGCTATTTTTAGAGACAGGGTCTTGCTTTTGCTCAGGCTGGTCTCAAACCTGTGAGCTTAGGCATTCTACCTGCCTCAGCCTCCCAGAGTGCTAGGATTAATGGTGTGAGCCACCGCTCCTGGACAATTTGAAAAATTTAAAAATTTTTTACAGACTATAAATAGCATTTGTAACTAATACATCTCACTGAATTTTTTCTTATTTTGCAAATTTGTTTTTAAAAAGATAAAAACATAGCCCATCATTGTCTGCATTAACTCTTCACTAAGTATCTACAGGTGCATCCACAGAGTCTCAAAAAATCTAATGCATCAAAAGAAAGCCTGTGTGTAAATGAATTTTGTACAGAAGCCTTACTGGACAGAGCTGTTTAGTTGTAATGACGAAGCCACTCTTGTTTTGTTTACTTTGTTCCTTCCAGGTAATGATGGCTCAGACATAGAGATCCAGGAGGATGATGAGTCCGACAGTGAATTGGAAGAGAGACGGCTGTCCAAGCCACGGACAGCCATGGAGGTGCTCATGCAAGGTAGCACAGCTTCTTTCACATCCCTCCTCCATGTGCCCTGTTCACAGAACACCACGGCCAGAATCCCGCCAGGGCTGCTTAGTATTAAGGGTCACAAGCACACTGTGAATGGCGCCTGGAAGCACTTCCTGCCCCAGGTTAATCCTGCCCTATTGTTTATGAGGATTGGCCCTTAAACTGCTCAGTGGTCATCTTTGCTGCTAATACTCTTACCTGTGGTCTTGCAAATGCTTGGTTCATACTTGTGGCGTGGTATTTGTCACTGAGGGCATGGGAACACATTGCCTCTGCCCCTAAGCTATTTAATCTCCCTGTTTCGGGTCCTAAACTGCTCAGTGCAATTACATTCCTTATGGTCCAAGAATTAGTGCACAAAGAAGGGAATTGAGTGAGCATCTCAGCCTTTAAAAAAATATTCTTCTAATTTCTTTCTCACTACAAGAGATACAAGCAACAAAGCCAAGTTCAGTGGTACAACTGCAATCCCAGCTACTGAGGAGGCTGAGGCAGGAGGATCACTTGAGCTTAGGAGTTCAGGGCTGTATTGTATTAACGATCACGCCTGCAAACTGTACTCCAGTTTGCAGCCACTGTACTCCAGCCTGGGCAACATGGCAAGACCCCATCCTTTACAAAGAAAAAAGGTTTCAAACAACAAAACATGGGGCATAAACATGAATGCCCACCTATAGTCTTCCTCATTTCCCACTCCTACCCTAAAGAGGTCATGGCTAGTGTTTAGGCATGGGGGCCCATACAAATAGCCTTTCTGTGTGTACACACATATGCATATACAGGCATATGCACATATATAAACAGACATACACACATACAATAAACATAGATACAAAGATCACCTGAAAAGTAACCAGACTGTATATATGGTTCTTTCAATTTGCTTTTGTTTTTTAAAATTCCATATAGTGAAACTCTTCTGAGTAAAATATAGTTTTGCTTTAGTCTTTTTGATGGCCGTATCATATTCCATAGCATATGTATACCCATAATTTACTTTGTCATTCTCATATCAAATTTCCATTCTTTCCCTTATATACATATCTTTCTGCATATCTGCTATTGTTTATTTTATTTATTTATTTATTTTTTGAGACAGAGCCTCAAGCTGTCACCCTGAATAGAGTGCTGTGGCATCACAACTCACAGCAACCTCCAATTTCTGGGCTCAAGCGAGTCTCTTGCCTCCGCCTCCCAATTAGCTGGGACTACAGGCACCCGCCACAACGCCTGGCCATTTTTTGGTTGCAGCTGTCATTGTTGTTTGGCGGGCCCGGGCAGGATTCAAACCTGCCATCTCAGGTGTACATGGCTGACACCTTAGCCCGCTGAGCCACAGGCACCGAGCCTGCCATTGTTTCTTTAGATGGCATCATTAAAAGTGGAATTCTGGGCTGGGCGTGGTGGTGCACACTTAATAATTCTAGCACTCTGGTAGGCAGAGATGGGTGGATGGCTGGAGGTCAGGAGTTTGAGACCAGCCTGAGCAAGAGTGAGACCCCATCTCTAAAAAATAGCCAACCAGGCGTGGTGGGCACCTGTAGTCCTAGCTACTCAGGAGGCTGAGACAAGAGGATCACTTGAGTCCAGGAGTTGGAAGTTGCTGTGCGCTATGACACCATGGCACTCTACTAAGGGCAACAGAATGAGACTGTCTCAAAAAAAAAAAAAAAAAGGTGAAATTCTTTAGTCAAAGATCCTGTAAATTTTATTTTGGAAGATACTATTATACTAAATTTCCTGATAACCATTTCTTACCTACCATCTGTTAATGTTTGGAGCATAGTTGTATCTTTAATATATAAAAATTTGTGGGGTAAAATCATCTTTCTTTTATCATATTACATTACCTTTTATTAGTAACTGCTTTCTCTCATTCTTGGCTCAGCTATTTTCATTTATTATACTTTTTTTTTTGGTTGCAGTTTTTGGCTGGGGCTGGATTTGAACCCATGACCTCAGGTATATGGGACCAACGCCCTACTCCTTGAGCCACAGGCGCCGCCATACTTTTTTCATAAGATAATTTTTTTTTTTGAGATAGAGTCTCATTCTGATGCTCGGGGTAGACTGCCATGGCATCATAGCTCACAGTAACCTCAAACTCTTGGGCTCAAGTGATCCTTTTGCCTCAGCCTCCCAAGTAGCTGGGAGACATCTGCCATAATGCCTGGATAATTTTTCTATTATTATTTTTTTTTTTAGTAGAAGATGGGGTCTTGCTCTTGCTCAGACTGGCCTTGAATTCCTGAGCTCAAACAATCCACCCACCTTGGTCTCCCAGAGTGCTAGGATTATAGGTGTTTGCAGCCTTCATAAGATAATTAGAAGGTCTGGTTTCCTTTTTCTTTTCCTTTTCAAAACCTTGATGACATAGGAGTTAACAATTATGATTCCCGTTTGGCAGATAGGAGCTAGGGCTATAAAAATGTGTGTGATTAGCTCAATATAACCTAGTAAAGGCACTGGTTCTCTTAAATTCTGCTGACCATTTAGCCTGTAAAGTAAAATCACATGGTCCATTTCTAAAAACTATAAATAAGGACTTCAAACAACACAAGATCTTGCCTTTTGTTTGACCAAGAGAAAGTTTGTGTAAATAGTACCAGTCATCTGTCTCCAGGTCTGTTTTTAGCCGACTTCTCTCTGTGCTGACTTTCCCCAAAGCTTGGGCCAGTGGTCAGGGTTGTTCCTTTCTTTGTCTTAGACTATGAGTCCAGCTTTCTGTCCAGCTCACCTCCTTGCCCCACTGTATGGAACTAATAATGGGGTTTAATGATTTTTCTTAAAACATTTACAAGGTATATTTCTTTTTACATTTTGTTTTGTTTTTGGAGACAAACACCTTTTGAGACATATCACCTTTGGTACAGTGCCATGGCATCACAGCTCACAGCAATCTCAAACCCTCGGGCTTAAGAGATTCTCCTGCCTCAGCCTCTCAAGTAGCTGGGACTACAGGCACCCCCCACAACGCCCGGCTATTTTTTGGTTGTAGTTGCAATTGCCATTTGGTAGGCCCGGGCTAGGTTCGCACCCACCAGCTCCCGTGTATATCACTGACCCCCTAGCCACTGACCTACAGGCGTCGAGCCATGTGTTTGTTTTTTTAATTCATGATTTGTGCTTATATTTTATTGCCCTGTTTCTATTTTCCAAATTGAAAATACAGAAAATCCATTACTGTTGGTTGACAGTTCTGATTAGCTGGATACCGCCTAAGTAATTTTTTGGTATTCTTCCCATTTTCAAAACAAATCTTGAATGCTATTTCTTACCTTATTTTCCAAGGATTTTTTTATGATTTCTTCATGCTTTTCTTCTCAGGGAGACCCAGCAAACGAGTTGTGGGCACAATGCAAGGTGGAGACTCCGATGATGAAGTGAGTCCCAACCAACTCCCCTTCAGCAGTTCTGTGCTTTCTGCTTTTGGACTGTCCTCATAGACTACCTGAGTTGCTGCCAGCAGCCAGGGAACTGTCTGTTCTCTGTTCCCAGCCCAGTCCATCGCTTGATTTGCAGCAGAGTTTGGCCTTCTAAGTGCTGGACTCTTTCTCTGCTTGTTGAGGGCTCATTTCTTTTCAGATGAATGTGCTTGTTCTGCTTTTTTTTGCCTTCTCACTGTTCTTTCCATTCTCGCTTTCCAAAGACGGAAGCAGCACCAGCTCTCTTAGATAAATGCAAGACTTCCAGCTCCAAGAAGCAGGTTGGTTTCCTTTTTACCTCATCCACTTGTTGGTATGTCAGCCTGCTCAGGGCCAGCAGAGAGCCTCTCCCCAGGAGTGATGCTTCCTCTCTCCTGGGCAGAAAGCCACTCAGAGTGGATTACACAATGTGAGATGGAATCATCTGAAGGTCCCCAAGTAAGCACTGACCCAAGAGATGACACAGCTGTGGCTGAAGGGTTATCAGGCTCTTCTGCTGTGACCTAGAAAGGAAGGGATAATGCTGCATGGTACAGTTCAGGACAAGGCCTCTCTTCTGCTCCATTCTGGGAAGGCATATGGAAACAGTGCTCTCCCCAGACCTGGTCTCGGGGAGGCTGGGTAAAGGGGAAATGTCAGATTACCAGTGCCCTGAGCTTTATTGAGTAGATAACGGACTAGAGGACTTGACTAGAGAGAACAGGGATTCTCAGTGTCATCAAGTCATCAGGACTTCACTGTCACTCAGCCTTCCCTCTTTGTTGCAGTCCTAGGTGCTGCTTAGCCCACACGGTACCAGAGAACGAGGCTGAGACCTGTCACATCTCCATTGGGTAGATGTGCCCGGTGTTGGGCATGGCACTAGTGGCAGTGCAGACACAGAAACAGGCCTTATGTTCTTGTGCAGATTCACTTGCCCACAGGGTACACTGTTACACAAATTCACAGGAGGGAGAGTTCACTCAGGCTTTCTAGGCAGAGTGCACAGAGAAAATTAGGCCTTAAAATTATAGGAGATGGTCTGTAAAGAGGCAGGGAGACCACCTTAAAAATACTTCTTAACAAGGTAAAGCGTGGATGGTTAAATAGCTTCTGTCTGTCCATCTTATCCATCTAACATGGAAATAGTCTGGCTTAGGAGCTGGTGATGCTTGGAAAGAGCCATTGTCCTTCATAATCCTTCACTCAGTCATTTAGCAGGTATCTGGTGAGTGGCTGTCACATGCCAGGCACTGTTACAGGTAATGGGGAGCACAGCAGGGAATAGAAAGAAACAGAGGCCCTAATTCACACAGGTTCAGACAGTAGCAGTCGAGCACATGTGTGAGGGGTATGAGTTGTAGGCAAGAAATAAGCTGGGAGAGCTCTGATACGGAGATGTTTGGGCAGAGGCCTGAGTGAAAGGAGGGAGTGAGCCACCCGGCTGAGCTGGAGTGAACTGGCAGAGGGAGGCCGCAAGGGCTGCACAGGATGCAGTGAGGACTCTCCGTTTTCTCCAGTATGATGGGAAAGCACTTGGGAATTGTGAACCTAGAAGGGCCAAGAACTGACTCACCTTTGAGATAAACCAGTTAGGAGGCAATTATAGTCCTATAGGTCAAAGGCGATGGTGGCTTAGCCTAAGGAGTGGCACCAGAAAGTTTGGGAAGTGGTCCTATTCTGGATATGTTTCCTAGGTCAGAGCCATCAGGTTTTGTTAATTGGTTGGACATTGGAGTAGGCATGGTCTCTCATGCCTGTAATCCTAGCGCTGTGGGAGACCAAAGCAGGAGGATCACTTGAGCTCAGGAGTTCAAGACCAGGCTGAGCAAGAGCAAGACCCCATCTCTACTAAAAATAGAAGAATTAGCCAGGCATCATGGCAAGTGTCTGTACTCCCAGTTACTCAGGAGACTGAGGCAGGAGGATTCCTTGGACTTAGAAATTTGAAGTTGCTATGAGCTAGGTTGATGCCATGACACTTTAGCCTGGGCAACAGTGAGATTCTTGTCTCCAAAAAGAAAAAATGTGGCAGTGTCTGTAGCTCAGTGGGTAGGGTGCTGGCCACATATACTGAGGCTGGCAGGTTCAAACCCAGCCTGGGCCAGCTAAAACAACAATGACAACTGCAACAAAAAAAGTAGCCAGGCTTTGTGGCAAGCACCTGTAGTCCCAGCTACTTGGGAGACTGAGGCAAGAGAATCGCTGAAGCCCAAGAGTTTGAGGTTGCTGTGAGCTGTGATGCCATGGCATCTACTGAGGGTGACATAGTGAGACTCTGTCTCAAAAAAAAATATATATATATATATTGATTGGACATCAGGTGTTAGAGAAAGAAATAGAGGATGCTTTAGTTGTGACCTAATCAACTGAAAGCAGAGTTTTTATTTTCTGAGGTAGGACCAACTTGAGGAAGGCGCTTGAGGACACATCCAGAGTTTAGTCTTTGACATTTGCCTGGTAGACATCCACATGTTGAGCAGCTGGTCAACATCCAGGTCTGGTCTGGAGTCCAGTTTTGGGAGCCATCCCTAGTTAGGTAATATTTAAGCTACAAGGATAGATGTGATAGAAGGATAGGAAAAAAAGAAGAGAAAAGCCCTGAATCCCGAGCTGCCCCTTCATTGCAGGGCTCAGGGGAGGAGGGTCAGGCCAGGGAGACCGAGCAGGGAGGGGCATCTAGACTAGAGGAAAGGCTCTGTGGGTGGAGAAGATGGATTTCAGGGAAGAAGAGGGTGATGCCACACATAGGCCAAGCAAGAGGAGGACTGAAGATTACCTGCTAAAGTCAAATCCATTGACTGTTTCAGTCTTGGGGCTCGTTAGGATGTACTGACTGGTTAGCAGCAGTGAGAGGACGAAGAGGAACAATGTGTTCAGCAGCTCACTCGGGGTTTGCTGGGAGGGAAACAGGCAGAGTAGCTGAAAAAGAAGGTGAGATTAAGTTTTGTTTTTCCTTTTGATTTTACTTTTTTTTTGAGACAGTTTCACTCTGTTGCCCAAGCTAGGGTGCTGTGGCATCAGCTTAGCTCATAGCAACCTAAAACTCCTGGGTTCAAGAAATCCTATTGCCTTGGCCTCTCCAGTAGCTGGGACTATAGGCACCCACCACAACACCTGGTTAATTTTTCTGTTTTTGGTTGAAATGGAGTCTCATTCTTGCTAAGGGTGGTTTTGAACTCCTGAGCTCAAGGCGTCCTCCCACCTTGGCCTCTCAGTGTGCTAGGGATTATAGGCATGAGCCACCATGCCCAACCTGTTTTTGCTTTTTCAAGAAGAAGGAAATTATAGGACATGTGCACTGGTAGAAATGATCTAGGTAGAATAAGCAGCCATCATGTGTGTGGGACATAGGACTTGCCGTTTTAAAGATGGCCAACTTAGTCCCTCTGGATCTAGATGACGTGGGAGAGAGCACATCTTTCACTTTGCTCCTTACACTCATTGCCTGTGTTGCTTTCCATCCCCAGTCTGTAAAAAGCCAATAGGCCTCTCTCCAAGCCCCTGCCCTCCATGCTGTCAGGTGGTGGGTCTCTGGGCCCCAGCATCTGGTGACCTTCAGTGCAGATTCAGGGAGCTCCCAAGATGTTCGTGGGAAAGCCAGCCCCTGCAGAACCAAACCAGAAGCACATTGATGTTTGAAGGATCCTGGTTGGATGAGAAGCTCCAGCCAGCAGTGGATAGATGATGGCCCCATCCTGATCCCCCCCCCCACCAGCCTGACACTTCTTGGTCAGGGGTGAGGGGGTAGGTACTGCAAGGTACTGTTCTCTTCCCTCCAAGCTGCTACTAAAAAGTGAGGCAGGGTCTCTAAAGCAAGATGTCAGTAATGAGGTGGGGCCCCCAGTTGCATTTACTGTCTTCTTCCTATAGGATGACTCAGAGGACAGTGAAATTGACATGGAAGATGATGAAGAAGATGATGATGATTTAGAAGACGAGAGCATTGCTCTGTCACCTGCTAAGCCCAGTCGAAGGGTCCGGAAACCTGAACCCCTGGATGAGAGTGACAATGACTTCTGACCCTTTTGCCAAGGGACCTATGCAGATTAAAGCTCTCAGATCTGTAGGTAAATGAGGACAAAGTTTAAGAAGGTAGCATGTATTTTGTTCATTCAGCTAGATGGACTCATCATTCATTACTAAAACAATACTTATTTCTGCTTTAGCCTCCTATGTTTATTTTCCACAAATCTTAAATAAGAACTGAAGTAAACCTCCGATATGACTTTCTTTTGCTTTATATGTGTCCTAAAACTTAGGAAATGCATGTGTTCTTAGTGATTTACATCCACAGGACAAAAACTTGAGAAGAAATCAGAGTTGACACCATGTAAGTCTTGGCTGTTTTATTGTGATTTATTTCCTCTGAGAGTGGAACAACCCTGGGGTTGGAGTGTGGCCCAGGGAGTCATTTTAGAATTAGTGTAGGGAAACATTTACTGTACATCAGCTTTTGATTCTAGCCTTTATTTCATTTCATAGTCTTATTTTCTTTCTTCTGTGTGTTCTTAATACCAACTATTAATTGTATATTAGCAACTAAAATTTTCTGAAAGTTAACTAAGTTAAATAAAAACCAGCTTTCCTTGCAAAATCTAGAGAGAAACTGTAGGTTGTGAATATTCCATTTTCTCTCAAACAGCTGACATCTACTAGGAGTCATCTGCCTTGGGTTGAAGACCCAAGACCTAGATGTTTGCTTGGCTTATACTAAGTTTGGAACCTCTATTGACCTGGGTTACCCCTTTAGAGGTTCCAGACTCCTATGGCAATGACAGCCAGACATGCTCCTTCCCACCAGCTGGTCTTTCTCTAAAGGACCTTTGTCTTGTCTGAAATACGGTAAGATATCAGGCCCCAACACAGGACAGAAGGAATGGGAAGGAGCTAATTAAGGAAGAAATGTCAGTACAATTCACATTTCTCATTTAAAAAATAAACCAAAATTGAATTATGTGGCATAGCACTAGAACAGTGGTCCTCAACCTTCCTAATGCCACGACCCTTTAATACATCATGTTGTGGTGATCCCCAACCATGAAATTATTCCTTTGCTACTTCATAACTGTAATTTTGCTACTGTTATGAATTGCAATGTAAATATCTGATATGCAGGATGTATTTTCATTGGTCGCAACCCACAGGTTGAGAATCGCTGCACTAGAACAATTTCCTTGTTATGAAGTGAGAAGTGACAGGTGGAGTTGCTTGGTTCATTTGTTTTGTTTTGTTTTGTTTTTTAGGGTTGTTTTTTTTTTTTTTTGTGGAGACAAGAGTCTCACTCTATCGCACTCGGTGGAGTACTGTGGAGTCACAGCTCACAGCAACCTCCAGCTCTTGGGCTCAAGCGATTCTCTTGCCTCAGCCTCCCAAGTAACTGGGACTACAGGCACCCGCCACAGCGCCCGGCTAATTTTTTTTTTGATGCAGTTCGGCCGGGGCCGGGTTTGAACCCGCAGCCCTCGGTATATGGGGTCGGCGCCCTACTCACTGAGCCACAGGCGCCACCCGCCATTTTTTTTAATATGAATTTTAGATATCAAGTCATTCTTTTCCTTTATGTTTTCTATCTGTAATGTTTAGAATAGCATTTCTCTTCTCAAGATTAGAAAAGTTTTTACATATTTTTTTCATGTTTTCACACTTAAATCTTTGATCTCTATACAATTTATTTCAACGAAGGTGTGAAGAATACATTTGTTATTTTCTTTAAATTGTTAGCCAATTATACAAATTCCATTTCTGGATTAATTATAACTATGATTTGAATGGGCCCCCCCAAAGTTTCAATGTGTGGGAAAGTTAATCCCCAATGCAACAGTATTGTGAGGTGGGCCCTTTGAGAGGTGGTTAGGTCATGAGCGTTCTACTACCATTAGTGCATCAATGTCATTAACGCAGGAGTGGTAAGCTAGCTGGAGAATGGGCTTATTATCAAAGTAAATTAGGCTCTCTTGAATGCTCTCTCACAATGCGATGCCTTCCTCCCTGTTATGATGCAACAAGAAGGCTCTCACCAGATGTAGCCCCTTCGCCTTGAACTTCTCAGCCTCCAGAATTGTGAGCCAAATAAAGTTCTATTCTTTATAAATTACCCGGTCTCAGGTATTTGGTGATAGCAGCACAAAACAGACCAAGGCACTCATCTTTCTCCACTGATTTTAAGTACCTCTTGTATCACAGACTGAATAACACAGTGGAGGGAAACTAATCAGGGTTCTGCTTCTAGACTGTGTTTTCTATTCCTGCGCCAGAGTCAAAGTGATTGAGTTACTGTCATGTTGTAACTTAATATCTGGTAGGGCAGTTCACGCCCATTTCCTTTTAAAACTTTCTTGTTTATTCATTTATTTGTTCCTTCACTCAAATATTGAGTGCCTACTATGTGCCAGGCTTTGTTTCAAGTGTTGGAATTCAAGATAGACAAGGTTCTTGCCCATGGAGAGCTTACATAGTCTAGAACAGCAGTTCTCAAACTGTGGGTCGTGACCCACAGGAACTGTATTAAAAGGTCGCGGTATTAGGAAGGTTGAGAACCACTGGTCTGGAGGAAGAAAGGGATGGTGAAACATATTTATTAAAGGGTATGAAAATTATAAGAAAGACATAGGAAAATGCCATAGAATATAATTGAATGAGGACTCCAGTCCAGGAAGGCTTTTCTAAGGAGGAAAGCTTTCCCAGGATGAGAAGCAGCTAGCTGTGTGAAGGAGCTCTCCAGGCAGGGGTAAGAGCAAGTGCAAAAGTCCAGAATTGGGGCAGGTCTTATTCTTGGGATGGTATGAAAGGTCATGGGGCTAGAGCAGCAGGAGAGCATCCACTGTCCACCTCGCCCCATGCCCTACAGGCTGACTTGTAAGATTGCATTAACGTCTCCCTTGCTGTCTGGTTTCTGGCTGAGTCCAGTCACTGGGGCCACTGGCAGGAGATAAGAGGGGAGCAGAGGAGGAGAGAGGCATCAGGACATTTATTTCCTGGATTCCCTCCCTGTGGGGTTGTCTCCTGCTGGCTGCTCGCTGTACTGATGGCTACCTGTCCTGTCAGCCCTTCTATACAGCTCTCACACCAGGATCAGGCCTCGGGTGGGAATGTCTCCTGTTTGTGACCAGGCACGTGGGGCTCACCTTCCCGTGTTACTTTGCCTAACTCCTAACTCTCCTGTTTAAAAGATCCCTCTGGGCTCGGTGCCTCTGGCTCAACGGGCTAAGGCACCAGCCACGTACACCTGAGCTGGTGGGTTCGAACCCAGCCTGGGCCCGCCAAACAACAATGACAGCTGCAACCAAAAAATGGCCAGGCATTGTGGCAGGCGCCTGTGGTCCCCGCTACTTGGGAGGTGGAGGCAAGAAACTCACTTGAGCCCAGAATTGGAGGTTGCTGTGAGCTGTGATGCTGATGCCACAGCACTCTATCCAGGGCGACAGCTTGAGGCTCTGTCAAAAAAAAAAAAAAAAAAATCCCTCTGTTTAAAGTATGAATTGGAGGGACAGAGTGCAGGACAAGAGGAAGGGAAGCAGAGAGACATTAGCAGTGGCACAGTTAAAACCAGGACTGATTTGAAAAAAATCTTGAATGTATGGACACCAAGAAACACAGGACCCTGAATTCCATTATTCATTCCTTTTTCTTTTTTTTTTTTTTTACAGGGACCATTATAGGCACTCAAAATAGGTGAATAAATAAATTACATAGTATATTTGAAAGAGACAAGTGGCAAGGAATAATGAAAATGAGCAAGGTAATGGGGTTGGGAGTACAGGGGTGGAGAAGGAGGGTGAAATTGTAAATAATCCATCACTGAGAGCTAAGACATTTGAGCTGACATTGAGGAGATGCAGAAATAAGCCATGCGGAGGCTCTTCCAGGCAGAGGAGGTCACTGTGAAGGCTCCAAGGTGACCTGTGTCTGGCCACGTCAGGAGCGGCAGCTAGTGCAGCTGGGCCTTGAGAGCTGGGGAAGAATGGAAAGGAATGAGGTCCCTCCGGCCACAGAGCAACAGGGAAAAGGGAACTGCTGACTCCTCTTCCCCACCTCCCCCAGGGGCCAACTTATTCCCCAGCGAGGGGAGGTGAGTGGTCTCATCCTCTTTTCCTGCCCACTGTTCCATGTCTAAGAGAGCCAGTGATCACCCTCAGTTTCTCAGATGGCATTAGTTCTGCCTAATTATACCTATGCAGTATCTGGCAAGAGATGCTGGCTTAGTTCCCCAATGTTTGTAAATTGCACCACCAATCTTGTAGGGGACTTGGCAACTAAGCTACTTTGGGTCACCATGCAGCAGCATCGGGCTCCCGGGGATGGCTGCTCATGGGCTCTGGAGCGCCAGAGCAACACTATTGATTTTCTGTTCCATGGAGGAAGATATTTAATTCCATTTTCAAATACCTTTGGGGAAAGAAAAGAAAAAATAGTCTCTCTTGCTACTCTCTCCACTGGTAAGTAGTAAATAAAAAAAAAATAAGCCATTTTTAAAAGGTTTTTTAATGGGCTCGGCACCTGTGACTCAGCGGGCTAGGGCGCCAGCCACGTACACCTGAGCTGGTGGGTTCGAATCCAGCCTGGGCCCGCCAAACAACAATGACGGCTGCAACCAAAAAATGGCCGGGCGTTGTGGCGGGCGCCTGTAGTCCCAGCTACTTGGGAGGCGGAGGCAGGAGAC